>APFE031067573.1:10986-39190 GCA_000404065.3 Pinus taeda | reverse complement strand
GATGCGGGGAGTTCAGATCGGAACTCTGTACAAGCTACAAGGTAGCACTTTTGTTGACGGGTGCAATAGTTCTATGGTTCCTGAAAATGGAGCAGAAAATCTAGTGGTCTCTGGAGAGAAGACCATGCTGTGGCATCAAAGGCTTGGACATATTGGAGAGAAGGGCCTTCAATACTTCATGGTAAAGGTATGGTAGAAGGTATGAGTAATAGCTCTTTGGATTTTGATTTCTGTGAAAATTGTGTATATGGGAAGCAGAATCGGGTGAGTTTCCCCTCTGGTGGTGGTAGTAAGAGGGTGAAACATATATTGGAACTTGTGCATATTGATGTGTTTGGACCTGTGAAGGTTCCATCACTGGGTAAGTCTGTGTACTATGTATCATTTATAGATGACTTCTCAAGGAATACATGGATATATTTCCTTAAGAAGAAATCTGAAGTCTTTGACAGGTTTAAAGAATTTAAGGGTCTGGTGGAAAATCAGACAGAGAAGAAGATAAAGGTGCTGAGGACATATAATGGTGGAGAATTCTGCAGCAAGGAATTTGAAGAATTTTATAAGAAGTGTGGTATAGCACGGCAGAAGACTACTCCATATACACCTCAGCAAAATGGAATCGCAGAAAGAATGAACAAAACGTTGATGGAAAGGGCAAGAAGCATGCTCAATGGTGTTGGGTTAGGACAGGAATTCTGGGTAGAGGCGGTGGATACTGCATGTTACCTAGTCAACAGGTCACCTTCATCAGCATTGGATGATAAGACTCCACAAGAAGTGTGGATTGGTAAGAAACCCTCTCTTTCACATCTGAGGGTATTTGGATGTGATGCATATGTACATGTTCCAAAGGAGAAACGAACCAAGTTGGATAGTAAATCTGAAAAGTGCATATTTATTGGTTATAAGGATGGTTTAAAGGGTTATAAGCTTTGGAACCCAGTCACACGGAAGGTTGTGTACAGTCGAGATGTGTTGTTCAGAGAGGTGAAAGATGTTATTAAACATGAAGTCCAACCAAAGGAACCTGTGAAGATAGAGTTTGAACTAAAGAACCCTGCTTATCATTCAAAGACAAAGCACATTGATGTTCAGTATCACTTTGTGAGGGATATGACAGAAGACAAAAAGGTGTTGCTGGTAAAGGTGGACACTTTGAAGAATACTGCAGATGCATTGACAAAATCTGTGAGCTCTGAGAAGCTCTCTTGGTGTAGAGAAACAATGAGCATTTCAGGGCTGGAAAAATGACTAAGCTCTCTTGTGACCCCCTGTGGAAAGAAAACAAAAAATGGGAGATTGTTTGGTTGTGTTATATTCTTTCCACGACTAACCTATGTAATGAACCGGGGTGTTAGAGGGGGGCCGGAGCCCCCCCTCCTTCGTTGTGCCGATTGCGTAGTGGGGGATTCACAGGGGGGCGGAAGCGCTCCCTGTCTGGGGGGTTTGAGGGGGGCAGGTAGGCCCCTCTACAGGGTCCGGGGCAGCGCCCCAGGAAAAAAAAAATTGGACCCTATATTAGGTTGGGCGCACCTACCTATGGTTTTTGGTCCATGGTTTTGGACGTGATGGTTTTCGGTCCATGATTTTGGACGTGATGGTTTTCGGTCCATGGTATTGGATGCTTCATCATGTATAAATAAATATTGTAACATTGAAAGGAACATAATGAAAAATCAAGCTGGTAGTCCCGGTTTTGGGATCCAGTGGGAAATCTCTGTGTATATGTGTTTTATGTTTTATGTGTTATGCTCTTGAATTGTCTATTTTCTTTGTTTTAGAATTCGTATGCAGGTAATTTCTGTATAGGGTTAAAACCTATACTCTTACCATTCTCAATGTGCTCTTGGTCACTGTCTTCATCTATACCAGGTGAATGAATAGGCTCATGAGATGGTGATGATGAAGGTGATGGTGTGGCTGACTCATCAAAGGAATATGGATGATGTATGGGCTGAGGTGGAGGAATGGATGTGGATGTATGAGAAGATGAAGGTGCTTCTTGGCCATGCTAAATAGGTGGGACTATGAAAATCTCATTGGATATGAAAGTGTCCCATGTAATGTTAAGCTAATTAAGGTGGTGTAGGACTATCATATTGATAAGGAAGTGGTGAATGATGCTTTGCATTTGATGATCATAGTATTTCCTTTGATAAATTAATGACATATTATCAATGTCCCGGTAAAGATAGTAGGGCAGATTGAGCATTTTGACTCTTGAAAAATGCATGACTAGCCGAATATGATATGAATAGAGCCTAGAAAACCTACCCTCACATGTAAAGTACTTCATGATGATTTTCATCATGGGAATATATCTGTTTCAAAGGTAAGAGAAAGGAAAATTTCTCTCTCTCATTCTTGTATCTTGGTTTAAGATATGGCTCATAATGAAAATGGTCCAATTCTCCTTGTTTAAACCATTTTTCCCCAACATTTGGGATCCAAGAGTCTTCTGATATTATAACATGAGATATAGTGAAGGTGACACCAAGAAGGGTTACCTAGTTATCATGGAGGTTGGTGATGAATAATCTAGTCAACACAGGATGATGTTGGATCCTTTCCACTTTCTCACAAAACTCAAAACGGCCCATATGTTTAAATCTTGTCATGGTGATGGAATATGCCATGAGTTCTCTGGTGTTGGTTGGCTCATGTCTAATGATTCTCCCACCTTTCTTGGATAGCCTCCTCTCCTGTCTTTCTTCCTCACTCTGACCTCTGTTTTCTTCTTCAGCCATGGGTTATTGGAGTCAAATCCTAGGGAAATGATGAAATGGAATGTAGGTGTTGGAAGTATGGAAGGATGTGAAGAAATTGAGGATATGGGAATGGGGAGGTGATAGGCGTAGTAATGAAATGTTGGAATGGTAGTGGGGTGTTAGGTAATGAGTTTTGGGAGTGGAATTAGGTTACTATGGTTTTACACTTAGTATAACTCCAAAACAAATGAAACACCACAAAAATCAATTGTGAAGGAGAGGAAAAATATAATTTAGACCCACTTGCTTGTTGGAGCACCTTGATGGCAAATTTTGATGTTTTGAGCAATATAGGGCGCTTTGGGCAACTTCTGGTTGTTCTCGGGCAAAGGCGCAGCACAACAATCAAATGCACCCTCCACTTACAAGCGTGAAACACCCTTAGAAAATGCATTTGTTTTCCTGGCAAACATGCAGCACCAATTTGAACGCGCCCTCTACTTTCAAAATGCGCCCAAATCCCCTGTTTTTCCCAACATCACCTAAAATTCAAAACTTCACTTTCTCTAAGGAGACTTTGAGAGTGTAGGAGTGCAAATGAATGTTGCATATGATGTCTTTGAGGGATTATATACTTGAATGAGTTTTGATTTATGATTTGCAAACCCATTTTCTAATGTTTCATGTCACTTTTCAAACTTTCAAACTAATGTTATTTGACTTTCTGACCTTTCTTCCTTTGACAGGTGGATGATGCTTTGCGAATCTTCATTTTGACCTTTGTTTGGATGCAATTGGCAATGGAATTGAGTAGACAACTAAAATGGTGACTTATTACATGTAATAGGCATAAAATTACATAAATGAAATAAAAATTATTACATCTGTTTTGAAGTAAAAATTTACAAACTGGAATAAATTCCTTTCTTGAAATCAAATTCAGCACTTTCAGTAACCATGGTTACATGCTTGTAAACCCTTAGAATACTGAAAAAGGGTTATTATTTTCTTCACTCTCATACCTCGCTAACCTTATGCAGTGATATGGTGATTTATTGGATCTTGGTAAAATGAAACCTAGGTGACCTAATGGAACCTTGAATGACTGAACTTCTGGTGGACTTGACTGATATAAAACATGGTGAAATGATCCTTTATAGTCAATGGATGCTCAGCAAGACACATGAAGGTGTGTCAACAAATACAAAGTTTTTGAGAGGGGAGTGTGATTTTTTATTTTGGGCTACCATCAGTGAGTAAATTTTTTGCATGATGACCTAGGTGGAATGATAAAAATTTCAAATGGGACACTAATATGATATGAAAGAGGAATATTGATCATTGATGGAAGTATGCAAATACTGACAATAACATTGGCCTTATTTGGGGATGGCAACTCCTTGGAGGTGCCAAGAACACCATAGACCAAGTAGCCTAACCATATGGGCCAATACGATCAAAAAAACTAAAACTATGACGCAAACTCAAATAACTCAAAAACCGACTCAAAAATTACTTTAAAACTGACTCAAAACTTACTCAAAAACTGACTAAACAACTGAATCAAAAATTGGCTTACATGACTATGGACTAAATACTTAAAATGGCAGAAAATGAGTGAAGCTCCATGGCCTTCACTTCGAGCTCCGAACTCCAATGATCTTCAACTTCACACCTGCAGAGAATTTAAAATGTATGTACAATGAAACTAGGACAATTCAGAAAAGATAATGTTTCAGGAGCCTACCATTGACTGGTCCTCTGGAGCATGGTTCTTCATTCATCTCATCCAGCAAGAAAGCATTTTGTCCCTGGAAAGTTGAAATCTGATAAGTGCCTTTCCATAAGTTCTCGAATTTACCATGCTTACCCTTGTCTTCATTCCTAGCATCCCAATGAAGTACCACATCTCCGATTTTGAGATCATCTTCCTTTGTCTTTAATTCATAGATCCTCTTTATTCTCTCATGAAGCTTGGACCTGTTCTAAAATACCTCTTCCTGTGTCTGCTCTAAGTGAATCATTTGATTGATCCGGCATTGAATATCATTCTCTTCACTTCCTACTTCTTGTAACAATATGATGACCAGGACTGCTAATGATGTAGGAAAAACAATATCTACTCCATATACAATCTGGAAAGGAGAAAGCCCAAGATATTTCTTACTGCTCACCCGATATGCCCACAATGCGTTGATCAGCTTCTTGTGTCAATTTTTTTTTTGTTGGCCTCCAACAATTTCTTGATGTTGTTGATTAAGGACTTATTGGAGGACTCTGCCAAACCATTTCCTTGTGGATAGTTTGTTGTAGAATGTCCCAACTTTATGTTGTACTTGTCACAAAACTCAGTCATCTTTTTAGACTTGAATGATGTTGCGTTTTCCATGATAATCTTATTATGACAACCAAAATGGGACAAGATATTAGTTTCTAAAAACAGAATGATAACTGAATCAGTTGCTTTCCTGGTGGGATCACTTCGATCCATTTTGTAAAGTAGTCCGTAGTTGTCAATATCCACTTGTGTTGTGCGGATGATGATGGATTGATCTCGCCTATGAAATCTAGGCCCCACTACTAAAAAGGTGCATTAACTGATATTGGTTGTAGAGGCAAAGGAAGTAGCTTTCTTCTACCTTGGAAAACCTGACACTCGTGACAACTCATCATTGCCTTGTAGATATCTGCAAAAAGAGTAGGCCAATAGTAACCCGCTCTCAACACTTTGTTGGTCGTGATCTTCCAAGACAAGTGGCCCCCACAATCTCCTTTATGGAAGTCATTTATTACCTCTTTGGACTCATCTTCGGTCAAATAGTTCAGCAACACACCTCCAGGATCTTTCCAATAAAGTGCACTGCCCATGATACAATATTTGGAAGCATTCAACTTTAATGACCTGCTCTTAGCCTTAAACATGCCTAGAGGGGGATTTAGATGCTGAAGTACATAAATAATATCAGAATATTGTGGAGATGAGAGGAAGATTTCAGATACCTTAATGAGATCCACTTCTTCTTGATTGTCAGATAATGCTACCACAACGTTGATATCTAGAGCATGAAGGTTTGACTCGGCCATGAGTTTGGCTAATCCTTGACCTTTGATCAGCTTTGTCAACTTGATCTCAAGATCATATTCTAATAGTGTTGCTATCCATCTACCTCTTCTACCTTCTAAGTCATTCTGCACAAGGACTTCTTTTACCGTTGCATTAGGCACATAAGCAAGAGTATGCAAATGTAAAATGTAAACTCTAAAATCTTTGATCGCCTTTACCAAAGCCAAGGCCTATTTCTCAATGATGTTGTACTTAAGGGCTACATCCCTGATATTGCAACTAAAAAATGCTATTGGCAACTCGGTCTTATCCCTTTTTTTCATTAGTACCGCTGCTATAGCATGCTCGGAATCAAATGAAAATATGAAAAATCATTGGTGTAATCAGGACTAATCAAAACAGGGTTAGTGGTTAAGGCGAGCTTCACTGCATGAAAAGACGTGTGGGCTTCTTCAGATCATTTCACCTCATTATCTTTTTTTAACATATTGGTCATTTCTCTAAGATGTTCAACTAAATTAGGAATAAATCTGTGTAAGAAATTCATCTTACCATTGAATGCTTAAATTTCCTTTTTGTTGCGAGCGAAATCAATTTTCTGAATTGCTTCTACTTGTGAAGGATCAATTTGGATTCCATCTTTTGAAATGATGTGGTTGAGAAGTTTACCTTCCTCCATGGAAAACAGACTTTTCTTTAGATTGAGAGATATCCTGAACTTCCTACACTTCTGAAAAATGACTCTTAAATGATGAAAATTCTCATCATCTGAATGTGAAAACACGGTTACATCATCTAAGTATACAACCAAGAAAACATATTTCTCATCTGAAAATGCTATGTCCATGGCACACTGAAAAGTGGCCCTTGCATCTTTTAGACTAAATGGCATCTTTGCATATTTGAATGTGCCCCAAGGTGTGGTGAATGTTGTCTTGTCCTGATCATCTTCATGCACTAAAACTTGATTGTAACCGGAGTAGCCACCCAAAAGTGACAGCCAGGAAGCACCCACAACTCTCTGAAGGATATGGTCCATTTTTGGAAGTGGGTAATTATCTTTCAGAGACACTTTGTTCAAATTTCTGAAGTCTACACGAACCCTAATCTCCCCGGTCTTCTTTCTCGTCAGGACTAGATTCAATATCCAATCAGAAAATCTGATAGAAACAATGATGCCCACCTTGCAAAGTCTCTTATCTTCTTTCTCTATGGATGGCAGCAACGTTGGGTTAATCCTCCTTAGCTTTTGTCTAAAGGGTTTTTGATCGGGATTGATTGGGATTGTTGAAAATAGCAACAAGAAATGATAAAAATAGAATCCAGAATATTCCAATTTTAATTTGTCCTTTTATTAAAATTGTGAATTAAAATTCAAATTTAGTCTCACCAGCTGCTTGAAAATAATTAATTAATTCATTATGGATTAATTAGTTGGAGAAATTCAAGTTAGAAGTCTTTCTGCAGTCATGCAACAGTTATCCCTTAAATTAAGGAGATTATCCCTTAATTAAGGAGATAAGATTGAGTTATATTTGAGTTGTAATTAGTTAGCTCAATTTACTGAGTTAGGTCCAGTTAAATTAGTTCCAAAATATTTGAGGAACAAATTGTGAGTCATCAGTCAGTGGATGTATGCATGCACTCAACCAGTGCACTCCAGATAACTGAAGATTCCCTCATCAGAAACTCATGCATGCCTATTCTGAGAAAGACCCAGTTGAGATTAAAGTCAAGGAAAGTGTACTATCAGTTGCATGTGTTTTCCTATAAAGGAAACTAATGCATGAATAAGGAACAAGGTTCCTTGGAGGATTGTGCAGTTCTGACAAGGTGTGAGATCAGTGTGAGAGATCAGTGTTCCACTTTGTTGAGAGTCTTCCACTTGGTAACAGGAGGATCACCCAGAAGAAACTACCCAAGGAAATAGGAGCTTGGAGGGTAGAGGAGAATTCTTGTGAGAAGCTTTGATTGCCTATGAGCATCTAGGAGGATTGTACTGAGAGATGGCTAGCTGTGAGAGCTAAGGCTTTGTATAATTCTGATTTATTTACACCTTGTATGATAATACAGTTAGTGGGGTTTTTAGTTGAGGCTTTCCCCTGAGTATTTTTTGTGTTTCATGTGCATTGATTCTTCTTCTTCTAGTTATATTGTTCAGCTCTGATTCAGCTCGATATTTAAGCTTCCTCAAATTGATAGTAGAAGTATATTATAGTATTTTTCCTTGGTTATATTGCATTATAACATTAATCTACAGTCAGATTTTCTACATGGTCTTAGAGGTAGATTTGTAGAGAATTTTCAGAATATCTACATGCTATCAGAGCTAGTTGATCTATAGAGAATTTCTAAATGGTATCAAAGCCAAGTTTATCGAAGTTGTGAATAGTATACGGAGAAGAGAATTCAAAGTTTTAAGTTTGGGGTTGCAGGTGCAAATCGAATTCTTATCATACTTCAAGGTTGGCCAATGGTGTTCTATGGCTTGAGACTCGAGTATGCCTTGGAAGGCAGCTCGAATTACATAGCATGGAAATATTGCATGGAGGCTATATTAGAAGACAATTACTTGAAGGATTTCAATGATCAAGAAATTCCAAACCCAGGTTCAACTAATGCACAACATTTGGCTGAGTGGAAGAAGTGTGTGGCAAGGGTGAGACAGATCGTCCTTGAGTTCAAGACCATATTGTCTCGAGTTTCCATGGGAAGGATACTCCATATTCAATGTGGAAGACATTGAAGGACCACTACTAGAACAGTAGCGACCAGAGGAAATTGGCACTCAAGGATAAGCTTCGAAGAATCAAGATGGAGAGCGGCGATACTATTTCCACATATCTGAACAAGCTCACCACCTGTAGAGATGATCTTGGAAGTGTGGGAATAACTATTGTCGATGATGATATGGTGAGCCTCACTCTCCTTGGCCTTCCAAAGAGCTAGAATAGCTACCAGGACTCTGTGAATGGAAGGGAGAAACTGTCAGATTCGGAAACACTGTGGTCGGATCTTATGCAGGAGGATATCAAGAGGAGCACTCGAGATGGTTCTTCATCCAAGGATGATGATGAAGAAAATATGGCCTTAGCGAGTAAGGAAAGGAAAGGGAAGGGGAAGGATTCCCATTCCAAATTGAATTCTTCTCATGGAGGGAAGAAGGTTGACAAGTCTAAAGTGAGATGCTTTAATTGTCACGATATGGGACATTATGTGACTAATTTCCCATCGAAGAAGTCCAAGAAGGGATCCTCGGAAGGATCGGAAGGTGAGGCATTAGCCTCTCAGTTCGAAATGGACTTTACTCTCATCGCATGCATGGTTTCATCAATGATGGGTTGTGGTTGGTATCTTGACAATGGAGCCTCATTCCACATGATCGGCGATAAAATTTTATTCAATACCTTCGAGGAGAAAGACCTCAAGATGCACATAGAGATGGTTGACGATGAAAGGTATAGTGTTTCAGGAGTGGGCACGGTTGCTTTTTAGAGGGAGCATGGAACTCCTCTCACCTTGACAGATGTGAAGTATGTGCCTGGACTGAAGAAGAACTTGGTATCGGTCGCGATGTTGGAGGACAAAGGCTACGATGTTGTCTTCTATAAGGGAAAGGTTTTCTTTAGACACATCACCATGAGACAAGTGAAACAGATCGGTTCACGAGTTAAGAACATGTATGCTCTTGAGGTTCAAGATGCTTTCAAAGCCTTGAGGAGCAAGCAAAATGTTAGAGACTTGGTGGTTGAGAGGGAGAATAAATTACCTCTCAACATGAAGTCCCAGAAGAAGTCTCAGACAATTGTGGAGGAGCCACAATTGGAGAAGTGGGCAGAGGGATCACATGTAGCCATACCTCTAGGTGTGAGGTGGGGTGATGTAAAGTGATAGTCCCATGAAGGGTGAAATTGGGCAGGGTTCATTGAGAGGTTTTATCTCATGGATCGTACCTTACTACAGGAGCCCAAAGTACATAGTAGCGGGAGGAATCAGTGGGATTGATGCAGTCAAAGATCAAATATCTAAAGTCTACACGGATCCTAATCTCCTCAATCTTCTTTCTCATCGGGACTAGATTCAATATCCCATTAGAAAATCTGATAGGGACAATGATTCCCACCTTGCAAAGTTTGTTAACTTCTTTCTCTATGGATGGCAGCAACCTTGGGTTAATCCTCCTTAGCTTTTTTCTAAACGGTTTTTTATCGGGATTGATTGGGATGGTATGCTAAATTATTTTCTTATCATACTCCTTCAAATCTGCATAATCCCAAGTGAAAACATCAAAAAATTCAGACAATAAACGAATGTATATCTATTTTACCTCAGGAGACAATGTTTTGGACAACTTGATCAATTTTCGTTTGTCTATTGTTTTGATGTTTACATTTCTGACACCTTTCTCTATAGGAACCGATGTAAGCTTCCTTGCTACATCATCCTAATCAAACAAATATTCCAGAGGTACTAGACCTTTAGGAATATTATTATTGTCCTTCAGTTGTAATATTTCAACTTGGGTTGCTTCGATGACTTGATCATATTCATCATAGAATTCATCCATAGAACAATTTTCAAACTCTCCTTCACTCTGAAGAAATTTTTTCACCTGTTTTTCATCCCAGAATACTTGCTAGTATCGCAAATTGTCAGGAAATGAGGGCCGATGCTTCACATGAATCTCAAACTTCTTGTTTGAAAAGATGGGGATTTTGAAATTACTTGCAGTTGTAGCTAATGAGTCCACCATAAGATTCTGATTTCTTGGTACAACTGAAAGAGTATACTCAGGAAACATCTTAAAAATGTCTAAAACTACATTTCTATATTCTTTCATTCGTGGATGGTGAGCATGATGTTCACCTTTAACTTGCTTGATTACAAGTTCTGAATCACCATACACGAAAATTATTCGTGCCCCTAACTTCTTCAGGATCTTCAAACCTGTGATCAACACTTCGTACTCCGCCTCATTGTTAGTGCAACCAAAAGCTAACTTGTATGAGCACAATCTAACATGCTGAGGGAGATTACCTTGCTGATGATGATGTGGGCTTTGAATACAAATGCCAATACCTACTCCGTCTTTCCCAAGGGCACCATCAAAGACCATGGTCCAAAGGCCACTTTCCTCTTCCAAGAGGTGTACATATTTTTTTGTTTTGGGTCAATTTTCTGGATTTTCATTTCAGACTCTTCTAAAGTTTCCATTACCTTCTTGGATGATTGATCTAAACCTCTTTCTGCCTTGCCTGATGGTTGTTTGGATGAACTTGGCATCTCATCTTTTTCTTGATCTGAAAATGTATTTATACAATTGAAAATCTATAGTACATTTTTAATTTCTATTAGTTGACTATCTACATCATTCAGTCCACTATCATTATACAAAATCAAATACTCTAAATTTGTATGTACAAGATTTATAGGATGATTATTAGGCTTATCCTTGCAGGTTATCATGAACTTAATTTTTTTTCTCGGTACAACTTTCTCAATTGTCCGAAAACCAGAATGGTAGCATAGGAGAAGTCTAACTGCAGTGTGCCTCTTAATTTAGCTTCCCAGGATCTAGACAATAACATGCCAAACTGTGGTGGTATATCAGCTACCACCACATTCATTAAAACACTCTTAGTAGGGATTTGATCCAAGGATACTACCAAATCTTTGATTAGGCCAAGACAACAAACCTTACTAGAGTCAAAAGAATACAAGTCATGGTACTCAAGAGTTATATCTAGACCCAACCATTCCATGATGGCTTTTGGCATTAAATTATGAGAGGCTCTGGAGTCAAGCATGGAGTTGTGAAGAATAAATTGGTGAATTCTCAAACTGAGATAAAATGGAGGAACGTCACTATCTCCTGACTGACCATCTACGGACGGACCAAAATTGAATTCAAACTAGTCATCTTCAAAGTTAACCATGTCAAACATAGGATCAACTTTCAGCATTTTAACTATATCAGACTTGTAATGGCTATTTTTGACTAGTTTAGTAACAGGGATTGACACTTTCAAATTTGAAATTTCAGTTTCTAAATTGAAGGAATTAGATTTATCTACCTCTTTTTGTACATTTTCTCTCCTCTCGGGTAGATCTCTTCGTATCTAATCCTTCTTTTGACTTTCATGATCTTTATTTGGATTGCTTGTAGATGGTTGTTTTGCTTTGCTTTGATCGGCTACTATCAGCTCTTTAACTTTTCTTTGACCCCCTTGAATATTTGATTTATGTTGAATATCTTTCTACTGTGATGTCCTCTTCCAAATAGGAGTGATTGGGAAATCTCTATTCCTCAATGAATATTGCTTCTGCTGAGAACTGATCGCATTCAAATATCCTCTTTGATAATCATTGGTTTAGGTTTCCAATGCATTGTCACTGGCCAGTATGTAATCCTCATCTTTAGGATCCTCTACTTTCTCGACATACTTCTCATCTTCAGTCAAGAAAATGGAATGGTGATCTTCCCTAAAGAAGTGATTTTCCTCAACAATCAGGTCTATATCATCATCATATTCTCCTTGAGCATAATTCTGCTGCAAGGGTGTCCAAACTGGTTGCTAAGATCTAGATACTTCGGAAGCTTTCTGCTCTCTTTGTTTTATCATGTACTGAGGTTGTTGCTGATTTCCGAAGTTAGGATTTCTAACTTGAGGCTCTTGAGATCTGTTTGAACTTATCACCCAGTCGGTCATTCTCTCCATGGTCCTTATTAGTGCATCTAACTTGAGATTGGTGGAAGAAAATGGTTCTTCTTTGATGGTCACTCTCTTTTCTGGTTTCTGATGCTTTGCTTGAGATTTCTAATCATCAAGTTTGCCTCCACACTTACAGCATTGTTCTGCATGTCTTCTGGAGTGGTGGGATCTCTTTCCCACAACTGATAGGCCATCTTTGGATCAAAAGCATCTGGGTAGTGCTGAAGCACCAAATCAGGTGGAGGTTTCATGTTATCCAGAATTGAATTATAAATCTGATTAAACCTTATGGTGAATCCTTGAATAGTCTCATTAGGATTCCTCTTCAAAGTGTTGTATTCTGCCAATATCTGTAATGGATTCTTCTTTTCATGCCATATGGCTAAAAACAACTCATTAATCCTAGCTGAAGAATTAATAGAGTCTGTTTCCAAACCTCGGAACCATTTTTTCACGTCTCCCAAAAAAGTTTGAGCTATCAACCTCATTTTAGCATCATCTTCATCGACTTCCTCTAAGTCAATGAAATAAGCCATATTATCAATATGTTTCTATGTTGTGACTCCGAGGCTGCCATCAAATAGAGGAAACCTATGACCATAGGTCATAGGTAAAGCTGCCAACTGACCAGGTAACACCAGTGGTGCAAATCTCACCATAACTCCTGGGGAATGGTGGATGGGAACTGCAATGGTTTGTGTTGGTTGAGATGAATATGGAGGGGGTGAGGTGGATGTTTTTGGAGGTGTAGTAGAGGGTGTGGCGGAAGATAAGAGCTCAATTTGATACCAAACATAAGCTTTTTCAGCAGTGATCTGTAATTGATCCGCTAGGCTTTGAAGTCTGTCAAAATTTGACCAAACCCCGTGCTCGAGTTTTAAATATTAAGAAGTGGCAGAAGGTTGGTTAAACAATGACTTTGAGTCAGAAATGTATGAGTCAAACTTTATAGGATCGAAAACTTCTTCACTAAGACTAGACTCGGACTTTGATCGGATTAAGGATAACTTAAATTTAATGTCGAAACGTATATCCTCGACACTATGTAGTTGATTTGGAAAGGAAGTGGTCTTTTCCAATTTTGTGATTTCGATCTTGGGGACAGGGAGTTTAGGCTTTCTCAACAATCTCTCAGGGTCATCAACTGGAGAAGGAGGATTAAGGTCAGTTTTTGACCTGGTGTATATTTTAGAAGCCAGTATCTTAACAGGGTCGGACTTAATAGGGTCAGAGATCTAAGACTTTGAGTTGAACATAGATTTTTTCAAAGGAAAGTCTTCAATAGCGAAATTTAAAATTGGTAATGATTGAGAGCTTACCAATGGGAGGAAGTCTGATCAAACTTGTGATATGTACCTGTCTTTTCTTTTGAAAAAGCTCTAATTGTCTTCAACTGAATCAACTAGACCAGGATGCAGATTTTGTCTCCTTGTCTCCTTGTCTCCTTGACACCAGCTTCTACAATCTAGGCACCGCAATCACTCAATCAGCCTTAGTGAATCTTAGTCCTATCATACAGAGGACCAAACTCCAATGTGAACTAGTCGTACACCCAAGTAAAATCACCCTTTCATTCCCCGGAAATGGTGCCAGTATGTTATCACTCCTCTGGATCTCCAAGTCTGAGGAAGAGTCGAGTTGAGGTAACCACAAACCAATCTTTTAGCTTGGTAGCTAGCCCTACCAAGCCGGAGAGGGCTCTCTCCAAAGGATCATAGCCAAGAGTGCTGGATAGCTTAGGGCTTTAGGCTAGATGTAAAGTGCAGAGGGTTGTTTGATTTGATTTTTTTTGGGTAGTCAAAAGGATGGGTGAAATAAGTCAGAGAATGAACCAAGTCAAGGCAAAATGAATCTGGATTGAAGAGATCTGATGGGGCAAGGTAGGCAAGGTACTTTAAACTCATTAGTATAGTGATGAGATGGTTTAGACTAGTGAGATGCTAAAAAGAGCATGAGGGTCATGAATTCGTTTTAAACTGAAGAAACTAAATACTCTATGATGATTTTCCCAAAATGGAGCATACAAAGATGAATTTTGCTTATCACACCTTGAAAATCAACATATCATAGAGTGAAATGGATCATGAGAGGAACAAAACATTCATACATATGAAACAGAAGAAGAAAAAAGATCAAATTACCATGCCACAAGAATCCCACCTGTTATGGAGGTAAATCCCCTCTCCAAACAAAGGCGATCCCTACTAGCCCAAATGGGGTCTGGCAACAATCAAACAATTCTAACACACAGGTTCCTAATTGCAAATCAAAGACCGATGATGAGGGCCTACCTGGAATCCAATGCTAGTACTTGTAGAAGAGTCATCGCTCCCGTTCCTTTGCTCCGGCTGGTCACGATCCCCATGATCCCCGTGAACGGACACTTGCACATTCAAAGAACGACACAAATACAAGCATAAAATCCAATAGATGCAACTATATATCAGTCAGAAAGGATATAACTCAATCATCATTACAAAGACAATAAGAGTGGAACCATAATGATAGTCGTCTATTATTGATAAACAAAGAAGAATACAACCATAGTTCTGATGTCAAATCCTCCTTTGGCTGGGTGATCAGCAGCACATGCCTTGAAAAGCTTGTTGGGAATGGAGAACAAGCCTCTATCTCCTTGGTTACTTGGACAAGAATCTCCTCACTTAAGATTTAGCCTTATGGGGATGAAGATGGCTTCTTGTAGCATGAGCTTAGCAATTCTCAAACTTTGGGACTTAGAATTTGGAACTAGCTTGTCAAAGGCAAAAGGACAAGCTTTTATAGATAGAGGGGAAGGAGTTAGGATTTCCACAATATTCATGGGGTTGGCTTTATCACTAAGAATCTTCCATGAGAAGGTGGCAAACAACTTCCCTTCTATGGAGATTCGAAGCCAAACTGAACCAACTCAAGATGGAATCAGTTCATGAATGGGTTAGGAAGAACCTTCGTAAGTTTGTTTGTTAAAAAATTTACCTAACTGGGCTGGTGCGAGTGTGACTCTGAGACAGAGCGCCAGCTGGCATGCCCTCTTTGGAGGATTTCCCCCATTGGCGCGATTGATACACAGTGAAACCGCACCAATGGAAAAAGGGTTAATTTTATGGGTATTTTTCAGAAGGTGTCTTCAGGGCATATGAAGTCCGATCATTACGACCGAGGAGTACTTTTCATAAGTAGCAATTTTGATCTGAAAAAATAAAAAAGCGATTGAAACCACGTCACTTCGTAACCGTTAACGAACATGAAACGACAAGGGTTCGACGATCTTTTCGTCTTTACATGGTCGGAAAAGGGTTTAAAGACGACCGCCTCTCATTTACATTTAACGAGTCGAGAGGAATAACTCAGCGTTCTTTTCATGTTTAGAGAGTCAAAAAAGAGCAGAAAGATGACTCCAAGGTGAATTTTTCATGTGTTTACCGAGTCCGAAAAAAGTATAAAATACAACTCATTTCATCGCCTAAGTTTCACAAACACCTGTCGCTGCACAAAAACGAGCGTAAAATCCATTTTCGATACAAATATACGTTAAAATATTCATAAAAAGACTTTTTAAAACCTATTGAGGGTCAAAAAAGCTATAAAATAGGTGAAAATGGTAAAAACAAGAATTACTTTTCAATTTTACCTCATTGAGAGTGACATTAGTGCTTTTGGTGTGCGATCTTCAGGCGACGATTGCGACAAATCCGGGTGACCATTCGGAGCGTCGTCAGTTCCAGGTAAGAGGTCTCTTTCCCTACTCCATTTTTGTCTATTTTGAATTTGCTTTATTTTTTCTTATCATCCTCTATGGAGGGGATTTCAAAAATAAGGGTTGCGCCCATTGGCGCGGGTTTCGGGCTCGGACACGCGCCAATGGGGCAATTTTCTACAAAGGCTCGCGCCAACGGCCGCGCGCACCCATTTCTCAAAATTTAATAATTCTAAAGCTATTTCACTGTATTTTAAAGTTTCCCAAGGATCTAATTCAATGTTTTGACCTTGTGATTGCAGGAAAATACGCAAAAATGGTACTCCAATGGAAATAAAGAGAACATGACCAAGTAGACACATTGGCCATAGCAGATGAAGACTGCATGGAAGCTCTTAGAGCTTGTGGGCTCAAGAAATACTTTCTCCTGTCTTATCTACGAGCTCAGCCAGAGCTCTTACAACATTTAATCAACCTGTGGGATGAACATGATCGGTGTTCCGCATACGGGACCAAGTACTGGAACTAGACGTATCTGACGTCTATTTCATCACTTGACTGTCGCGTAGAGGGCCAGTGCCCCTATTGACTGGTAGCAGGCCATCCGGGGAGAAGATGGAGGAGGTGAACACTCGAGTTTTCCCAGGGGCAAGATATGGATCCGGCAACTCAAAAGTGGATATCCCCACTATTCCAGACCTAACACTCAGAGCTCTATTGTTCACTATCACATGAGCTGCGGAGGCACAGGCAACCCATGAAGCCACGAAGAATCACCTGATACTGGCGACAGAGTGTCTTAACCCAACGGTCTTCAATTTGGCATCAGTGGTGACGACCAATATGAAGAGGCAGCTTACAAAGGCCAAATGTGGCAAGCTGCAATAGTTCGGGTACAGCTCCATTCTGGTGACGTTCTTCTTGGAACGTGTGCCAATGTTCCAGGGCCAAGGGGCCTTTGTTCATGATCCGGCACCTCGAGAGTCAAGGATGGCTCATTGGTCGGCACTGATGCCGAGAGGGGGGGAGGCCAGCAGATGTCATGGAGGCCTGAGTTTTTTGGGTGGCTTCACCGCCAACTAATCGTGGTGGAGGACTGGCCGTATTCGGGGACAGACTTCACCGGTGACCCTCACCTTCCACTGCCAGAGGGAGAGGTCTGGGACGAGGAGATAGGTATAACCTCATTTTGATTTTGTGTTTTTATGATTTTTTTGTTAATACATGCTTGTTCTAATAACATTTATATGCATATGCAGATGTTGGCCCAAAGCACCCAGCTGGCATGTCTCCCATTGCGAGGAGACACCAGACCACAGCGGATCCTCAGGAGGAGGGTGGTGACAAAGGAGAGCTCATCCAGAACCTCGAGGCTATCACTTGAGGGATCCCAGATTATGCTCGGCTAGCGGATGTCCCACTAGCATACCAGAGGCACATGGTGGGGGTGCCGACTCGCATCCACCGATTCCTGAGACGTTTAGTGCGAGCAGTGGCATGCTACCATGAGCACCATAGGGACTAGATTTCTAGGCTTTCTTTTCCATGCATATTTTTTTGAGGCACATGTTGTCTCTGGATGTACTAAGACAAACATGTATTATTTTTTGATGATGCACGTGGTGCAAACATTCGGACACACATATATATATATACATATGCTTTATGGTTTATTGTGTTTTATGCTTCTTATGATATTTTAAATTACATGTTATGCAAATGTCTGTCTAATACATAATTAGCTAATGCATCGGTTAACGTATTAAATCGTCTTGGAATATGTTGATAAGTAATGAAATCAAAATCCCTTTCTAACAACTTAACACGTAAATACAACCTTAAAATCCGATGGTCTCTGACGAAATAACGCCCATTGAGCTGGTGGACGACAAGATGAGAGTCCAAGTTCACAACCAATGTTCGAATACTGAGGTTAATCGCCTCAGCTAGTAACTCATTCACAGCACTATACTCAGCAACATTGTTTGTGGTACAACCTAGACAAACCCCTTGAAGGTCTATTAACTCACCATGAGGATCGTAGATCCCCCATGCCGCAGAGGACAAGTTACGTGTACTGCGGGAGGCACCATCAGCGAAACCAACGTAAGGCGAACCAGACATCTGTCCAAGAAGCAAAACAGACACAATAAGCGGCAATCACGTCGACACATCAAGACAAACATGAAAACATGCACACACAACACACTTGTTGAAAGCACATGTATGTAAAAAAAATAGAGTGCCTGGACTTATGCATAATATTTTTTCAAATAAAGCCCATTCTGGGGCTTATCCAGGGGATTTCCTTCATAGTCAATAAGCTTGTAGGCCCCTTTTTGCAAAACTCTTTTTACAATGTAAGGCCCGTGCCACATGGGCTCGAATTTTCTGGCCCCCAGCTTATCATTAGCTTGATCGTAGAGCAGGACCAAATCTCCCTCAAAAAAAAGAGCGAGGATGAACAGTGTTATCGAAGTGAGTTTTCACTCGCTTCTTTTGTGCTTCAATAGCTAAGGAGGCTAGTCGACGAGTCTCATCTAGCTGCTCCAAGTAAAGAAGGTGCTCCTCTACCGGAGTAGTGTTAGGGAGAAATTCGATGGCTAACTTTAATGAAGGAATCGCACACTCAATAGGAAGGGTAGCCTCCAGTCCATAAACTAACTGGAAGGGGGTGAAACCGGTGGCATCCTTCATAGAGGTTTGGTAGGCCTAGAAAGCAGAGAACAACATCAAATGCCAGTCGGACTTGTGCATGCCAATGATTCGTTGAAGCATCGTAACCAAGACCTTGTTCACAGCTTCTACTTGACCGTTGGCCTGAGGATAGTATGGAGTCACACTATCATGCGTAGGCCCAACTTGGTTGTAAGCTCAGTCATCATATGATTACGGAAATTCTTTCCGTGATCAGTGACGATGGCTTGAGGGACTCCGAACCACGAGATAACATGGTTGAACAAAAACTGCTCCGCGGTGTGACCGTCTTCAGACAATGTAGGCATTGCCTCAGCCCATTTAGTGAAATAATCAATAGCAACGATGATATACCCATGCCCCCCGGCCGAGCGAGGGTTATAGGTCATATAATAGATGCCCCATTTGGCAAAAGGACCGACGGTAACAACGGGGTGCAGTGGAGCAGGGGGTGCACGCATCTTCCGTTGGTATATTTGGCACTCCTGATAGGAGCGGACAGCAAGAATACAATCCTTAAAGATGGAGGGCCAAAAGTAACCAGCGCGGAGGATTTTTTGTGCAGTGGCATATCCGGACATGTAACTGCCACAAGCACCAGAGTGGCAGTCATTTAAAACTCTCTCGGCTTCTTCGAGTGTTAAGCAGTGGCGGAGAATGGAATCAACATTGAGACGGTATAGGGTGTCCCCAACGATGCGATATGGTTGGGCTTGATGGCGGATCTGTCGGCGAGCATCCTTAGATGTCTCGGGACGAAAAGAGGACATCTGTAAATAGACAATGATATCCCCGTACCAGGGATCGAGGGTGCTGATGAGGAAGAGAGTTTCGTCCAGAATGTGATCCTCTAACCGAGAGGGTGCGGCATTGGATGGCAAAGAGCACAACAATTCAGTGAAGACAAGCAATTTCTTGGACTTGGCAGCAGGGAATTCCAAGTCGAACTCTTGGAGGATGACAATCCACTTCGAGCACTTGCCCCCCAGCAGCTGACGTGAGAAAATGTACGTAATTTGGTTGCAATCAAAGATCATTGTTGTAGTACGCAACAAGATATAATGACGGAAGCGTTGGATGGCACAAACAGCGGCCAATGCCAACTTCTCGATGTAAGCATATTGAGATTCTGTATCTAATAAATTGTGGCTGAGATAATAAATGACGTGTTCGGTGCCATCATCGTCATCCTGAACAAGGACCATGCCAATGGTGGTATCAGCAACGGCCAAATACAAAGTGTAATCGCAAGGGTAATTTGGAGGACGCAAAAAAGGAGCGGAAACAAGGAGAGTTTTAAGATGTTCGAAAGACTCTTGAGCTACGTCATCCCATCGAAACAGGGTGTCGTGCTTTAGTAACCGCGTGAAACCTTTGGCCACCTCGGCATAGTTCGGGATGAATCATCGCAAAAAGTTTGCTTTACCCTGCAAGCTCTGCAATTGTCGCAAGGAAGTAGGGGGAGGAAGATTCAAAATGGCCTCAACTTTAAGGGGATCCAGACGGATGCCCTCTCGGGAGACGATGAACCTGAGAAGTCTGCAAGACTCTACGCAGAAGACACACTTATGCGGGTTGAGCCGAATACGGTAGTGTCGACAGCGGAGAAAGATTTCGCGGAGATGCGCGGGATGGTCTTGACGCTTAGTTGAATGAGTTGGAAGATCATTCAGGTAAGGCTGCACGATGTGTTGAATATCATGAAAGGCATAAGACATCATGCGTTGGAAGGTGGCACTCACATTCTTGAGACCAAAAGGGAGCTTTTTATAAGCGAAAGTGCCCCACGGACAGATAAAGGCGGTCTTGTGTTGATCAGCTGGCACGATATTAATTTGGTTATATCCAGAGAAACCATCCATAAACGAATATATCTCACTTCCAGCACACTCATCAATGAGCTGGTCAATGAAGGGTGTGGGGTAGTTATCTTTTGGACAGGCTCGATTAATATCACGGTAATCGACACAGACTCTAATATTACCCTGCTTTTTATCCACAGGGACGATGTTGGAGACCCAATCTGTGAGTGGGATGGGGTAGATGAAGCCAGCTTTGAGAAGCTTTTCGACTTCCGCTTTAATCGCCGCAGCCTTTCGGTGGTGCACAGGGCGTAAACGCTGACGAACAGGCTTAGCTCCCGGATACGTGGGTATCTCATGCACCATGATGCTTGGATCAATGCCGGGCATTTCTTCGTAAGACCAAGCAAAGACGTCATGAAACTCGCGAAAAAGACCTATATAGAGTTGAATTTCCTCAGGAGTGCAAGTGACTACGATGTAGATATGCTCGACAATCCCTGGTTTAACAGAGATGTCGATAGGTTGAGTTTGCGTAATGTTTCCCAAATTCCCTTCAGAGGAAACTTGATAAACTTGAATGGGTGTCTAAAGGGGTTGTGAAGTGAGACAAGGAGGAAACCGCTCGAGACAAGCTGGCATTTCTCGAAGGGTAGGGAGGAATGAGGAACGATGGTGAAGATTAAACCAAGGGGGTTCCTCGAGAGACATGGTCTCTATAATGGCTTCGTCAGAAGGAAATATTTCCTTTAACGGATCCGAAGAAGCACAATCTCCAAGCCAGGGGGAATGAGTGTACGAGTCAAGAGCTCCGCTTAAAGAAGCAGATTCAGCAGGAGGAGCCGATACAGAGACAATTTTGACGTATTTGAGCTCGGCAGGACTCAACAGCATCTCATCGCCCCACGATTCTATCTAGTCAATGGGGGGAAGGACCCAAGGATTAGAACTAACCGAAATCATATTGATAGAGGTGAGGTTCGAAGGTGGGAGTGAAAAGACACCCATGAGGGCGGGATCTTTAAAGAGCCCAACTCCCACACTTTCTAAGGGAATGGAGGTATGCTCCATGAAAGGCACATTGCCTTCAAAAGAAGAAGCGAAGAAGGAGAGCTGGTCTACTGTGACAATTTTCCCCTGATGAGGGAAACGAATGACACGAAAGAGGGATGAAGCCACGGCACGCATGGCATATGTCCAACTCCGGCCCAAAAGGAGGTTGTAAGTAAGATTAGCATTGACTACTTCAACTTCCACTTCAACGGTCTTCCCTTCCAAAGTAATTGGCAAATGTTGGAGGATACCATAAGGGCGAGATTCTCTCCCGTCAAAGGCTTCCAGTGTCGTTGGAGACTGACTCAAAGTCGGAGACCCAATATCCTTCCAACAAGCAAAAGACATAATGCAATTTGACGCGCCTTCATCAATAATTGTATGATGAATCGTTTTCGAATTGATGATGACCTGAATGAGGAAGGCAATCTAGTGAGGCAGTCTCAGTACATGGCTCTCGAGATCAAACGTGATCAAATTCGAGTTGGTCAGGTCGATGCCACCGATGGCCGATAGCAAGGACTTCCTCTGGGAGGGGCAGCTCTGGAGAACTTCTAAAGTGAACATAGCTTACGGAGATTGAGCTAAGTCCTCAATGATGCTGTAGTGCTAGGCAACACGAGCATTGGGGTTGTAAGACGATCTCCGGAGTACACCTTTAGGAGGGGGACGAATAGGCATCTCAGTGCTAGGTCTCTCGATATGGAGCAGACCAGAACTGGACGGAGGAGCGCTTGAGGGGACCTCAGGCTCCTTCTCAGTGGATGACGGATATTCCTTTGCTCGATTCGTAATATGAGCGGGAATCGTTCCAGCCATGAACACTTGGGAATCAAAGGGAGAAGAAGATGAGGATGGGTCAGCCACCATTTGCGTTTTCTCAGAGGGGAAAGGTTCTTTAAAAACCGCAGGATTCCCAGGAGCACCTTTTAATAAACAACTAACTTCGGACCGCCTTGGGAAGTCTTTGGTATAGTCATCCTCGTCACAAATAAGACAAGGATACTTCGGTTTACGTTTGGCTCCTTCCTCGGGTGGAGGTTTAGGGGAGTCCTGTTTGGGTTGATCATATTTATTCTTCGCTTTCCCCTTCTTCTTCCCTTTCAAGGCTTTATCCGCTGTGGTGGACTGGACGGCGTTGACCTCGGAAGTATTTCTGGAATTAGACACACCCTAAGAAGTGTTTTCGTTTGAAGCATTTGATTTTTTCTTCCCAGGGTTCACGGATGATTTCTTCGAAGACGGATTTACAGAGCCAATAACACCATCAACAGATGGCTTTGGCAGAGATTTGGATGTTCCGGGTCTCGGGGCGTTAGGCAAATAATCATATAAGGTCCCTGACTAAGAATAAACTAAGTCGAGGTACTGAGCACGCGTGATAGCTTGCTCTTCAGTTACACAAGCTCCCATAGCAATGTCTCATGTGATTGCAGGGACAAAGGAGGTCGTAAACCAATCGGTTAGGAGTTGATCAGGAATCCAGAACTTGATCAAACGACGACGCCGTCTCCATTCATGTATATGATCGGATATGTGCGTGGCCGTGTCCTGTTTAAGAGACGTGAGGAGATGTTCCCGTCTCATACCAAATGGGCAACTGAAAATGCGTTAGAAATTCCATTGCCAACGAGTTGAAATCTTGAAAGGATCTGCAAGTCAACTCAATATACCACTTAGCAGCCGAGCCAGTGAGAGTCCTTTAGAAAAGGCGGAGCCGGATTGAATCATCAAGCCACGAATTTGGTGAGCACCAAAGGTGATAAGTCATACCGTGGGCTTGAGGGTCTTCTCCAGCTTTTCCATCAAATTTCGGACAATCACCAGGTATCTTGGTTGGAACTGGTGGCCAAAATGGATTATGAAGGATAGGGTCATTAGTCAATTTGGACACATCTGGCAGTTCCAATGTTGCTAAGATAGGCAACTGAGGATTGAAGGACATCTGTGGCTGTGGATACGAGGTAGCACCAGAGTTCCAACCAGTTGCTGGTTTCCCCCATTGGTTTTGTCCGGGCGGACCTGGCCCATAAGGGTTCTGTCCGTAGGGATTCTGTCCCTAGGGGTTATAGCCATAACCAGACGGTTGACCCTAGATCTACCCCCCAGCACCCCATTGATTACCAACTTTACCTACAGGAGCAACATACTGTTGCTGATAATTCTGATAAGGAGCAACCTGCATTTGTTGATAATTTTGGTACGGGGCAAATTGAGCTTGCCCCTGGGGTTGCTGGTAAGCATACAGTTGTTGGGCTCTATACTGAGCCTGAGAACTAGGTTGTGCTTGATAAGAAGGCTGATATTGAAACCCACCTTGCATCTAAAGACCAGTTTGAGTCTGGGGCCCAGCTTGGGGCTGAAAATCGGGTTGAGCTTGAGAAGCAATCACCATTTGCATGCCCGGTTGAGCAAGCCCAAAAAGATGTCCTTGAGAGGATGGAGATTGGGCCACCTGGCCGGAAGGTTGCCCTGGTTGAGTTTGGGATGGACCTACTTGCCCAGAAGGTTGAACTTGCTGGGTGTTAGGTTGTCCTTGTACAACCGAGGGTTGTCCTTGCGGAACAGATGGCTGAGCGGACTGGATGGTTGGTTGACCTTGAGGTTGACCAACTCGTCCAGATGGTTGACCAGGATGAGCAGTGGGTTGGCCTTGCAGTACGTAAGACTGACCACCCTGCCCAAAAGGGTACCCTTGCTGGATTCCAGGTTGTCCTTATTGCATATAAGGTTGTCCTGGATTCCCATAGGGTTGACCGAAAGGGTATCCCTGCTGGACTCCAAGTTGTCCTTTTTGGATATAAGGTTGTCCCGGATTTCCAGAGGGTTTCCCAAGATAAGTGAAAGACGGACCACCATAGGCCAAAGGTTGTCCCTGGAAGGGTTGTCCTTATGGGCCTCCAAGCTGCCCTGGATAAGATTGCCCGTAATACTGCTGCCCATAAGAAGGTTGCGTGTAAGACGGTTGACCTTGATACGATGGTCCTTGATAAGTTTGTCCTTGATAAGACGGTCCTTGATTCGAAAAGGGTGCTTGACCACCACCATAACCAGTGGTACCCCAAGCGACGCTTAACGGGACTGAGACCTCAACTGCAGGCTGAGATGGTAAGGATCCAATATACAAACGATGCCCTATGGGGTCATAATAATGATTTTGACCTTGCGCACCCGAATTCTGGACGACATGCAAATACTAATTATATGCCTCCCCTACTGGAATGGAACCAGAAGAAGGTGGGGCACTAAGTGCAGGATGGACAACTCTGGTGTATGTGCCGACTGGCCACTATGTACTGAACCGTGGGACAAACCAACAACAGTAGTTACAATCGAAGATGCCGTAACGGCACTAACAACCGGTGTTGAAGACACTACACAAACAGTCGGAATAGTTGGGACTGAAGTGACAGCTGTATTGTGAACTTGTGGAATAAAAGATCTCGTAGTGGGAGTGATGTTGTGATTGCACATGGTACCTGAAGAGGAGTTCCTAGAACCCATAACATCCCTCAAATCCTTATAGCGTAAGGGTACCGTGACACCGAGAGGGGTGATAGTGAAGGGCGGGATTATGACCGGGGATGTAGCCGGGATAGGAGTTTCGATACTTGACAAAACAGGTGTCTCACTCGCTATAGGAGATGTGTCATCCATGTCAGAGGAAGACATTGGGACCGAAACACTAGTAGGAGTAAAAGGAATATCCTCTTTGTAAGGCTCCCAAAATAGATCGTGAAGATCGTCTTCTAGAGCGCGAGATTTCAACAGTTGGACACTTGGAATAACAGGAAAAGTGTCACCGCAAACCGATGTCTCAGGAGCAGCAGAAGAAGGAGACCCTTGGTCACTAGGGACGAGAGACGGGATCGATGGTTCCGCCAGGATGATTCGATTCAAAAAATCCTAGACAAACTAACGAGAAAATACCCTACTCAAACTAACGCAAACAAGATCTAACAGGGTAAGTGTGAACATGGCCAAATAAATTTTAAGACACAAGGACATAACTTGACTTTTTCATCTTTAAAGAGTCAAGAAAAGGACAAAAAGATGTTTCTAGTCACCTTCGAATGTTTAGTGAGCTCGAAGTGACAAATGCTCAGGTGAGCCTTTTCTTTTAGGGAGTCTGAAAAGGATCAAAAAGTGACTACTCTGGAGAACTAGGCAAAGGGTTTACCAGATAATCTGTAAAACTACATATACACCTTGGCAATCGTATGAAAACCAAGGACTTTCTGTACGGCAGTCAATCTTCCCGAATGCTGTGTTCGGTGCGTTACAGGTCGTAAGGCGGCAGACACAGCTTCTTGTGGATAAAGGATGATAACCTAGTGGGGTCTCCCCATATACTCGGCGGTACGTGGGAGCACAAGTCCGTACTAGACCACAATTGAGTCACAAAAGGAGGAATCACCCAACCTTGAGTGGAAACAAAAGTGACTAGGTTTAACGAGCCGGAGCACATCTCTAGTCTAGACCTCTAAAAAGTGTGTGTTATGTTCCAATGCGTTGTTAGATTCATTCGATTTATTTTAGAGTTGATCTTGTATTAGGTTTCAGTTTTCAGGCCTTACCGTATGTAATCTCTCAAAATTCCTAAATGCAAACTATATGCCAAAATATGTCATTTCATTCGATGAATGCTAGTTACGAGAGTGTTTGAGAGCTTTCACGCAAATGAAATGATCACAAAACAACAAAGAACTTCCCTAATGCAGCTAATGGAAATTAACAAACTTTTCTTTTAAGATCACTAATCACTAATCAAAACGAAAAGCTTTAATTCTCATTAATTAATACAAAGCAAAAGAGATTTTTCTTTTTGTTGATGGCAAAATGCACTAAACAACTTTGAGAAATAATAACAAACAAATTCTATTCAATACAAGCACATTCAGTTCCCTAAATCACAAATCAAACCTCCAAAGAACGAGAAAGATCCCAAAGACACCAATGAGCCGTGTAATCTAGGCTCAAAGTGAGAAGAAGCGGAGTTCAAGTGAAGACAAAGCAAGTCACCCAAATAACGCAACAAAATGGTTTACAACCACCAAACAAGTGCAAGGGAGCAATCAAAGAGTCGACTAGACCACTAGAAGATCAAAACACCTGAGGAAGTCTCGACACACAAAGCCACTAGATGCCCTAGGGCTAGAAATGTGAAATCGATGGAAAAAAGCAAACACCCAAAGGGTAACGACCCAAGCCAGTCAAATCACACTCCAACACACTCAAGTAGCCTAAAAAAGGTACCTAGAAAAAAAACCAAGCTCAAAAAACTTCAAAAGTTCCCAGGCCTGGCGCGACTATCAGGCTGCAACTAGCACCTTTCAGGGATTGGCGCGGGTTGTCAATGTGAAACTAGCGCCAACTGGCATGACTATCAGGCTGCAACTAGCGCCTTTCAGGGATTGGCGCGGGTTATCAATGTGCAACTAGCGCCAACTGGCGCGACTGTAATGCTATAAAAGACCGACAGCCGAGTTTGCTATGGAAAAATAAAAAACAAACGAGCCAAAGATAATTCAACAGTACCCAGGTACACCAAGGGGCAAGAAGCAACACAGGGACTCAACCCAGAAAGCTAATCAAGCAGGAGAAACCAAGAAACAAGGCAAGTTCCAAGCCGTCCAGTTCGTAAACCAAACCGGAGATGGACTAAAGTGGCGTTGATCTACCTTGCTAATACGGAGCAATAGTATTTCGAAGGCTATCTGGCCATACTTCAGGCTCCGTCTAAAGTTTACAAATCAAACAACAAGACAAAACAAGCAACAAGACAAAAAGCCAACTCCCCAGTGGAGTCGCCAAATTGTTGTGGAGGTAAATCCCCTCTGCGGACAGAGGTGATCCCTACTAGCCGAAATGGGGTCTAGCAACTATCAAACAACGCTAACACGCAGGTTCCTAATTACAAATCAAAGGCCGATGATGAGGGCCTACCTGGAATCCAACGCTAGTACTTGTAGAAGAGTCGTCGCTCTCGTTCCTTTGCTCCAGCTGGTCACAATCCCCACGATCCCCGTGAACAGACACCTGCACATGCAAAGAACGAAACAAATACAAGCATAAAATCCAATAGATGCAACTATATATCAGTCAGAAAGGATATAACTCAATCATCATTATAAAGACACATGAGTGGAACCATAATGATAGTCGTCTATTAATGAGTAATAGGCAGAGAAAGATACAACCAAGGATCTGACGTTGAACCTATTCTCTGGCTGGGCGAGCAGCTATGTATGCCTTGAAAAAGGCCTTCTCTCTCTCAGGATTCCGGCAGCATAACCTCCCTATGCTTCAAAACTCTTACTATCACTCTAGCATTACTCCAGCACTCACAAAGACAATAGCAAAAACTAGCTTGTCTAATGCATGAGGACAGACTTTTATAGATGGAGAAGGGAGGAAGATTCAATGTACCAGGATGCCCATTGTGGATTGGCATTATCCCTGAAAAGCTA
>APFE031067573.1:0-10966 GCA_000404065.3 Pinus taeda | reverse complement strand
GGGGTTGGCTTTATCACTAAGAAGCTTCCATGAGAAGGTGGCAAACAACTTCCCTTCTATGGAGATTCGAAGCCAAACTGAACCAACTCAAGATGGAATCAGTTCATGAATGGGTTATGAAGAACCTTCGTAAGTTTGTTTGTTAAAAACTTTACCTAACTGGGCTGGTGCAAGTGTGACTCTGAGACATAGCGCCAGCTGGCACGCCCTCTTTGGAGGATTTCCCCCATTGGCGCGAGTGATACACAGTGAAACCGCGCCAATGGAAAAAGGGCTATTTTTATGGGTATTTTTCAGAAGGTGTCTTCAGGGCATATGAAGTCCATGTCTAGGGGAATACAATGCAAGTGTTTCCAAGTCATGTCACTTCTCATAGGTCCCGGAACGAGTCCTCCAAGGTGTGGGAGAAGGGGTAACAGGGACGGTGACAAATTACTGTGTAACACCACCAAAATAGCTGCAGCTTCATCCAATATATTCCATTCCAAAGTTTGAAAGTTATTACAACATCCAAGAGAGTCCAACCTATGAAATGACTAAGAAAATATATAATATAGGCCTCAAACCAACTCATCCTAGCCTCAAGGGTCAAATCCATGAGAGGAGGAGCAGTTGCAAGAAAGTTTGAACTAATAGCTAGAGTGTAGGGTGGTCAAAGTGACATCAGTAAAACATCAATTTCCCATAGGTGAAACAATTTGGAGAGAAACAATGAAAATTGGAGAAGACTCTCAAACGTGCCCTCCCTTTGTCAAACGCGTCCTCTTAGTGTCAAACACGCCCTCCAACTTCATGGCTCATTTTGGGTGCATTCCCAGAGTCCAAATTTACTCCAAGATAACTCATTGGAAATTCCTTTGACTTTACTTTCCAGATATAACTTCAATTTTCAATTTGGAAGTCATTTGCTATGTCCAAATTGCAATCTCCCAAGACTGGTAAACGCGCAGCGCCCAATCCAAAAAAAAGGCTAAAAGGTGGTTTTTTATGGTTTTTGAACCTTTTGGCTGACCATTTTTCCTCCAAATGCTTATAAAATGTAGAGGGTGGATGTCCTCATCACTATGAATCCAAAATTGTTGGCCTTTTTTCCATCAAATGCCTCAAAAAAGAGCGCAGCACCCTAGGTGTTGCACGTTTGACATATAGACTGTGTTGAAAATACTTTAAAAAACACAGAAAATTATAACTTGCAAAACGTGGTAAAAAATTGTCAAAATTGGTGAGTTGATGGTTGATCATATTTTTGAGGCATGGAGTGATGCCTCGGCAAGGATATCTAGCCTTCTTTTTTCCTCTTGCTTGGTCAAGGCTACAATTTTTGCATGAGCTCTTTTGAGCTTGGCTCTTGCAATTTTGTTTCTCATGGCATAGTACTTAGCCATCCTTCTCTGAATATCAACATCCCTTTTGGCCTTGTATAAGAAGCCCTCCAGATGGGTGTTCACCCTCTCTAGCCAATTTTCCCGGTTCTCATTCACCATTTTGGAAAATTTCTCATTTAGGGTGAGCTCATTAGCTAATTTTGCCTCATTTTGCCTTTCTAGCTCCAGATCTCTCTTTAGTCCTCTAGTCCTTGGACTTTTTCTTGGCACATGTTCATCAAGATGTTCACCATATTGCCCATATGCCTCATCAAATAAGGCCTTAGCCTGTTTAGCCCCTCTCTTTGCCTTGATGAGCTGAATCCCCATGAGCTCATTTTTTACCTCAAATTGCTTGTTCTCCTGTTCATAGTATGAGATAATGTATTTGGCCATTTGCAAGTTGGCCTGGAGATATCCTATGAGTTCATTCTTCCCCTTGATAACAATGGTTGTGATCTCACTATCACCATGTTCATATGGATCAACTAACTAAAAATCATGCTCTGTCTCATGGAGGTCTTCCTCCTGCTGCTAGATCTTTGTCTCTATAACCTTTTCCTTACCCTTATGTACCTGCTTTTCTGATGAAGAAGGCAAGGCCCCTCCCACAATCTATGGGGAAAACACTTGCATGTGCCCTCTCTGATAAGTATGTGTTAAGGTACCTAAACTAGCCCCTTTAGGCTTACTTCTCTCACCATGCTCAATGTGTTCTTGGTCATTGTCTTCATCTATGCCAGGTGAATGAATAGGCTCATGAGATGGTGATGATGAAGTTGATGATGTGGTTGACTCATCAGAGGAAGATGGATGATGTATGGGCTGAGGTGGAGGAATGGAGGTGGATGGATGAGAAGATGAAGGTGCTTCTTGGCCATGGTGAATAGGTGGGTCTATGAAAATCTCATTGGATATGAAAGTGTCCCATGCAATGTTAAGCTGATCAAGGTGGTGTAGGACTATCATCTTGAAAAGGGAGTGGTGAAAGATGCTTTTCATTTGATGATCATAGTCTTTCCTTTGAGCAATGAATGACATCTTATCAATGTCCCGGTAAAGATAATAGGGCAGATTGAGCATTTTGACTCTTGAAAAATGCATGACTAGCCGAATATGATAGGAGTAGAGCCAAGAAAACCTACCCTCACATGTGAAGTACTTCATGATGGTTTTCATCATGGGAATATATCTGTCTAAAAGGTAAGAAAAAGGAACAATCATCTTTCTCTCATTCTTGTATCTTGGTTTAAGATATGGCTCATAATAAAAATGGTCCAATTCTCCTTGTTTAAACCATTTTTCCCCAGCATTTGGGATCCTAGAGGCTTCTGCTATTATAGTAGGAGATATAGCGAAGGTGACACCAGGAAGGGTTACCTGGCTGTCATGGAGGTTGGTGATGAATAATCTGGTCAGCACGGGATGATGTTGGATCCTTTCCACTTTTTCACAAAACTCAAAACAACCCATATGTTTAAAGCTTGTCACAGTGATGGAAGATGCCATGAGTTCTCTGGTCTTGCTTGGCTCATGTCTAATTATTCTCCCTCCTTTCTTGGATAGCCTCCTCTCCTATCTTTCTTCCTCACTCTAACCTTTGTTTTCTTCTTTAGCCATGGGTTATTAGAGTCAAACCCTAGGGAAATGATGAAATGGAATGTAGGTGTTGGGAGTATGGAAGGATGTGAGGAAATTGAGGAGATGGGAATGAGTAGGTGACAGGGGTAGTTATGAAATGTTGGAATGGTAGTCGGGTGTTAGGAAATGAGTTTTGGATGCTAGGAAATGAGTTTTGGGAGTGGAATTATGTTACTATGGTTTTAAACTTAGTATGACTCTAAAACAAATGAAACACCACAAAAATCAATTGTGAAGGAGAGGAACAATGTAATTTAGACCTACTTGCTTGCGAGAGCACCTTGGTGGAAAATTTTGATGTTTTGAGCAATGTAGGGTGCTTTGGACAACTTCTGGTTGTTCTCGGGCAAAGGCACAACACAACGGTCAAACACGCCCTCCATTTACAGATGCGCAGAGCCCTTAGAAAATACATTGGTTTTCCTGGCAAATGCGCAGCACCAGTTCTGAAGGCGCCCTCCAGTTTCTAAACACACCCTCTGCTTTCAAAACACGCCCAAATCCCTTGTTTTTCCCAATTTCGCCTAAAATTCAAAACTTATCTTTTGCTAAGAAGACTTTAAGAGTGTAGGAGTGCAAATGAATGTTGCATATGATGTCTTTGAGGGCTTTTATACTTGAATGAGTTTTGATTTTTGATTTGCAAACCCATTTTCTATTGTTTCATGTCACTTTTCAAACTTTCAAACTTTCAAACTAATGTTCTTTGACTTTCTGGCCTTGCTTCCTTTGAGAGGTGGATGATGCTTTGGCAATCTTCATTTTGACCTTTGTTTGGATGCAATTGGAAATGGAATTGAGTAGAAAGCTAAAATGGTGGCTTATTACATATAATAGGCATAAAATTACATAAATGAAATAAACATTATTACCTCTGTTTTGAAGTAAAAATTTACAAACTGGAATAATTTCCTTTCTTGAAATCAAATTTAGGACTTTCATTAACCATGGTTGCATGCTTGTAAACCCTTAGAAAACTGAAAAAGGGGTATTATTTGCTTCACTCTCATACCTTGTTGACCTTATGCAGTGAGATGGTGATTTATTGGACCTTGGGAAAATGAAACCTAGGTGACCTAATGGAACCTTGAATGACCAAACTTTAGGTGGACTTGACAGATATAAAACATGATGAAATGATCCTTTATAGTCAATGGATGCTCAGCAAGACACATGAAGGCGGGTCAGCAAATACAAATTTTTTGAGAGGGGAATGATTTTTTATTTTGGGCTACCATCAGTGAGTAAATGTTTTGCATGATGACCTAGATGGAATGATAAAAATTTCAAATGGGACACTAATATGATATGAAAGAGTTATCTTGATCACTGATGGAAGTATTCAAATACTAACACTAACATTAGCCTTATTTGGGGATGGCAGCTCCTTGGAGGTGCCAAGAACGTCGTAGACCAAGTAGCCTAACCATATGGGCCAATACAGTCAAAAAAACTCAAATTGGGATGCAAACTCAAATAACTCAAAAACCGACTCAAAACTTACTCAAAAACTGACTCAAAAACCGACTTACATGACTATGGATTGAATACTTAAAATGGTAGAAAATCAATGAAGCTCCATGGCCGTCACTTTGGGCTCTGAACTCCAATGATCTTCAGCTTCAAACTTGCAGAGAATTTAAAATATATGTACAATGAAACTGGGACAATTCAGAAAAGATAATGTTTCAGGAGCCTACCATTGACTGGTCCTCCGAAGCAAGGTTCTCCATTCATCTTGTCCTACAAGAAAGCATTTTGTCCCTAGAAAGCTAAAACCTGATAAGTGCCTTTCCATAAGTTCTCGAATTTACCATGCTTACCCTTGTCTTCGCTTCTAGCATCCGAACGGAGTACCACATCTCTGATTTTGAAATCATCTTCCTTTGTCTTCCCATCATAGATGATCTTTATTCTCCCATGAAGCTTGGAGGTGTTCTGAAATACCTCTTCCCATGTCTGATCTAAGTGAATCATTTGATTGATCCGACGTTGAATATCGTTCTCTTCGCTTCCTGCTTCTTATAACAATCTGATGACTGGGGCTGCTAATGATGTAGGAAAAACAATATCTACTCCATATAAAATCTGGAAAGGAGAAAGCCCAAGAGATTTATTATTACTCACCTTACCTGCCCACAATGCATTGATCATCTTCTTGTGCCAATTCTTTTTGTTAGCCTCCAACAGTTTCTTGATGATGTTGATTAAGGACTTATTGGAGGACTCCGCTAAACCATTTCCTTGTGGATAATATGCTATAAAATGTCCCAACTTTTTGTTGTACTTGTCACAAAACTCAATCATCTTTTTAAACTTGAATGTTGTCGCGATGTCTGTGATAATCTTATTATGACAACCAAAATGACACAAGATATTAGATTCTAAAAACTGAATGATAACTAAATCAGTTGCTTGCCTAGTTGGGATCGCTTTGATCCATTTTGTAAAGTAGTTCGTAGCTGTCAATATCCACTTGTGTTGTGCGGATGATGATGGATTGATCTCACCTATGAAATCTAGGCCCTACTACTAAAAAGGTACATTAACTAATATTGGTTGTAGAGGCAAAGGAAGAAGCTTTCTTTTACCTTGGAAAACCTGACACTCGTGACAACTCATCACTACCTTGTAGATATATGCAAAAAGAGTAGGCCAATAGTAACCCACTCTCAATACTTTGTTGGTCGTGGTCTTCCAATACAAGTGACCCCCACAATCTCCTTTATGGAAGTCATTTATTACTTCTTTGGACTCAGCTTCGGTCAAACAGTTTAGAAACACACCTCCAGGATCTTTCCAATAAAGTGCATTGCCCATGATACAATATTTGGAAGCCTTCAACTTTAATGACCCGCTCTTAGCCTTAGACATGCCTGGAGGAGGATTTAGATGTTGAAGTAGATAAATAATATAATAATATCGTGGAGATGAGATGAAGATTTCATATACCTTAATAAGATCCACTTCTTCTTGATTGTCTGACAATGTTGCCACAAGGTTGATGTCTAGAGCGTGAAGTTTTGAGTTTGGCTAAGCCTTGACCATTGATCAGCCTTGTTGAATTGATCTCAAGATCATATTCTAATAGTGCTACTATCCATCTACCTCTTCTACCTTCCGGGTCATTTTGCACAAGGACTCCTTTTACCGCTGCATTAGGCACATAAGCAAGAGTATGCGAATGTAAAATGTAAACTCTGAAATCTTTGATCGCCTTTACCAAAGCCAAGGCTTGTTTCTCAACGATGTTGTACTTAAGGACTACATCCCTGATGTTGCGACTAAAAAATGTTATTGGCAGCTCGGTATTATCCCTTTTTTGCATTGGTATCACTGCTATAGCATGCTCAGAAGCAAATGAAAATATAATAAAATCATCAGCGTAATTAGGACTAATCAAAATAGGGGCAATGGTTAAGGCAAGATTCACCGCATGAAAATACTTGAGGGCTTCTTCAGACCATTTCACCTCATTATCCTTTTTTAACATATTGGTCGTTTCTCTAAGATGTTCAACTAAATTAGAAATAAATATGCATAAGAAATTCATCTTACCATTGAATGCTTGGATTTCCTTTTTGTTGCAAGGGAAATCAATTTGTTGAATGGCTTCTACTCGTGAAGGATCAATCCAGATGCCATCTTTTGAAATGATGTGGCCGATAAGTTTACCTTCCTCCATGGCAAACAAAATTTCCTTTGATTGAGATATATCCCAAACTTACTACACTTCTGAAAAATGACTCTTAAATGATGCAAATGCTCATCATCTGAATGTGGAAACACAGTTACATCATCTAAGTATAGAACCAAGAAAACATCTTTCTCATCTGAAAAGGCTATGTCCATGGCACGCTGAAAAGTGGCCCTTGCATTTTTTAGACCAAGTGGCATCTTTGCATATTTGAATGTGCCCCAAGGTGTGGTGAATGATGTATTGTCCTGATCATCTTCATGCACTAAAACTTGATTGTAACTGGAGTAGCCATCCAAAAGTGACAGTTGGGAAGCACCCACAACTCTCTGAAGGATATGGTCCATTTTTGGAAGTGGTTAATTATCTTTCAAAGACACTTTGTTCAAATTTTTGAAGTCTAAACAAACCCTAATTTCCCTAGTCTTCTTTCTCGTCGGGACTAGATTCGATATCCAATCAAAAAATATGATAGGAACAATGATGCCCGGCTTGTAAATTATGTTAAGTTCTTTCTCTATGGATGGAAACAACCTTGGGTAAATCATCCTTAGCTATTGTCTGAAGTGTTTTTGATCGGGCTTGATTGGGATGGTATGCTGAATTATTTCCTTATCATATTCCTTCAAATCTGCATAATCCCAAGCGAAAACATCAGAAATTCAGACAATAAAAGAATGTCTTTCTCTTTTACCTCAAGAGACAATGTTTCATCCTGATAAAACAAATATTCCAAAGGTACTAGATATTGTCCTTCAGTTGTAATATTTCAACTTGGGTTGCTTCGATGACGTGATCATCTTCATCATAGACTTCATCCATAGAACAATTTTCAAACTCTCCTTCACTCTGAAGAAATTTTTTCACCTATTTGTCATCCCAGAATACTTGCCAGTATTATAAGTTGTGAGAAACTGAGGGCCGATGCTTCACATGAATCTCAAACTTCTTGTTTGAAAAGATGGGGATTTTGAAATTACTTGCAGATGTAGCTAATGAATCTACCATAAGATTCTGATTTCTTGGTACAACTGAAAGAGTATACTCATGAAACATCATAAGAATGTCTAAAACCGCATTTCTATATTGTTTCATTCGTGGATGGTGAGCTTGATATTCACCTTTAACTTGCTTGATTACAAGTTTTGAATCGCCACACACGGTCATGCCTTAACTTATTCAAGATCTTCAAACTTGTGATCAGCGCTTCGTACTTCGCCTCATTGTTATTGCAATCAAAAGCTAACTTGTATGAGGACAATATAACATGCTAAGGGAGATTACCTTGTTGATGATGATGTGGGCTTCGAATCCAAATGCCAATACATCCTTCATCTTTCCCAAGGGCACCATCAAAGTCCATGGTCCAAAGGCCACTTTCCTCTTCCAAGAGTTGTACATCTTTTTTCTGTTTTGGATCAATTTTTTGAACTTTCATTTCACACTCTTCTTAAGTTTCCATTACCTTCTCAAATCGTTGATCTAAACATTTTTGTGCCTTGCCTGATGGTTGTTTGGATGAACTTGGCAGCTCTTCTTTTTCTTGATCTGAAAATGTCTTTATACAATTGAAAATCTCTGGTACATCTTTAATTTCTATTAGCTGACTATCTACATCGTTCAATCCACTATCATTATACAAAATAAAAGACTCTAAATCTGTATGTACATCATTTATAGGATGATTATTAGGCTTATCCTTGCTGCTTATCATGAACTTCATTTTGTTTTCTCGGTACAACTTTCTCAATTGTCCGAAAACTAGAATGGTAGCATAGGAGAAGTCTAACTGCATTGTGCCTCTTAACTTATCTCCCCATGATCTGGACAATAACATGCCAAACCGTGGTGGTATATCAGCTACCACCACATCCATTGAAACCTTTTGTTATAGTTTGGACAATACAGTCATTAAACTGGAGGGTTTTTCATATAGTTTGGGCAATGTTGTCATTAAACCTTTTGTTTTTGTTTCCTTTGAAATGTTCAATGCCATTGACACTCTCAGACAAAGTCTTATTGTTCCTAGTTCCTTTCTGTTGATAATCTCTCATTTTGTGTCTGCCATACTCGTTAGCTTCTTTGATTTTCCACTCAATGCTTGGTACAAATCTTTCTAATATAGATAATCTTCCATCTGCATCTTCCACAGTTGGTAGTTTTTGTCATTAAATTTCTCGACCCTAAACCTACCATCTTCCACCATTGCTCCCACTTGAACTAGGAACCCTTCTCTCCTGCAAGTTTATCATCCAAATAGACCTTCGAATTTGATACCAATTGTTATAAACTTATATATTACAGAGCAATGGAACACATAAAATATTGTGGAAACAAAAATACATAAACGCATAAAAAAATAGAGACACAGATATACATGTTTATCCCAATTTGGGCTACATCCACAAATAAACAGCTAGTCCTTCCTTTTATATTATCTAGCAAAATAAAGAGATAAAACCTATAGCAGATCCATTGTAATTTCATATTCGCTCTCACACAATCTTCTCTCTCTCTCTCAGAATAATCATGCACAACCGTAATACAATTCACTCATATAAACCGAGGGTTTCCTTTTAGGGAAAAAAAACCCCAAATTAACATAACTTCTACCATCGGATCATTCGCAATTTTTCATCTATTTTTAGCTTCAGGGGCTCTCTAACTAATTTATGACTTGTCTCAATTAAAATTTGATGGCGATGGTGGAACAACCATATCTGAACGCACACTTCAATTTTCTAAAAAAAAATTTATGAACTGAACTGTGAAGATGTTGCTTGTAAATTATTCAGCCTCACACTTGAAGTTCAAGTTAAGCAATAGTGGTGTTGGAAATACTGAGAGGGGGGTGAATCAGTATTTATTTCCAATTGTTATTTTTGTCAATTAAATCATTTATATTTAGAACACAAAATGAACAATAAGAATAAATGCTTTTATTAATATAATCTTTACAATAAATCAAGTACAATGTATATAGGGCTTCAACCAGTTGCCAAGCACCAACTTGGACCTTTTGTGAGGCTCCAACCTCCAAGGCACCAACCATGTCTTGTCAAGGCACCAACCTAGGATTTAGTAGCACCAACTCCAAGGACACCAATCATTCTAATTCTGAGGCACTAACCTCAAGGCTCCAACCCTTTGCTATATATTGTCTATATGTTTGGTAGTTATTCTCTGCTCCCAACCCTGCTGGACCTACAACTTACTTATGTCCTCCTGTTTGACCTACAACTTTATCTGTTTCTTCCAGTTCACCAGTTGTGAACCTTTTCTTGTTCTCCGTTATAGATGCCTGATATGCATGACCTTTTGGCTTCCTTTTTCACTCGCTAGATCTTTTGCTTCCTTTGTGCTCGCTCAACCTTTTGGCTTCTCAACCTTCGACTTCTCGATCTTCAGCTTCCTCTGTCTCTTCAATTTCACCAATACTCAAAAGACACGTTCATTTAGAAGAGAGGCTGACTTATGATGTCGCATATTAAAATTATATCAGAGAGGCCCTTCCATCCACAAACTTAATTATTCACGGAAATTGCATCACAAGAGAGGTTATACCCATTTTCGAGATCCCACGTGCCACGTCATTCCTTTAATCGCAATTGCTACTTCTGGAGGTCCTTCACAAGCCGTGCCCACAACATACTATGTCCCCGATATCAACATCATCGATCTTCACATATCAACATAGTTAAAACCATATAACGGGTGGTCCCACCTGCCACATCATCACCTTAATCGCAATCGTGGTTTACCATCGTTACATTTCTTCAAGACTTGCGATATGTGATGGATGCAATATTCCAATAAGCTTCTTTTGATAACTCAATTGGGTCCACAACTTTATCACAAACGTCTGTTTTAACATGTCATCCCTTTTGAACTTTGCGATTCAATGGATGCGATATTACATTAAGTTATGTCATAGTGGTGCAGTTGGGTCCACCATAATATCGCAATCGCATTTTTTACTATGACATCCATTCATGAATTGCGATATGAAAGTTCTGACACAGCGGATGTGATATTACAATAAGGAGTTTTATAATGGAGCAATCGGGTCCACAATAATATCGCGATCGGAGGTTTTAACATGACAAGGCTTTAAACACTTGCGGTGTTGTGGAGGTAAATCCCCTTTGCGGACAGAGGTGATCCCACTAGCCTAAATGGGGTCTAGCAACAATCAAACAACACTAACACGCAGGTTCCTAATTGCAAATTAAAGACCGATGATGAGGGCCTACCTCGAATCCAA
>APFE031067568.1:170151-226515 GCA_000404065.3 Pinus taeda | reverse complement strand
AGCTTGGAGGGCAGAGAGGAAGGCTGGAGAGAAGCCAAGATTGCCTATGAGCATCTGTGAGGATTGTACTGAGAGCTGGCTAGTTGTGAGAGCTAAGGCTCTGTATAATTCCTATGTATTTCCACCATGTATGATAATACAATAGTGTGGGGTTTTTATCTGAGACTTTCCCCAAAGTATGTTCATGTGCATTATGCCATTGATTCTTCTTCTTCTAGTTATATTGTTCAGCTCGATCTTTAAGCTTTTGCAAATTGATAGTAGAAGTAGGTTATAGTATTATGCTTTGATTTATACTGCATTTTCGGGTTAACTTATCACATATTTCCTACATTATGTATTGTCTAATCTAATAAAAAGAAGAATAATACAATTATAAGCACGGAGCAAATAAGCATGCCAAGATATTAGTGTTGTTTATCACAAAATATGAGAACTGTTGTTTTAGTACAGTGAATATTATAGTGTTTTTTATTCTTTTATTAATTAATCAGAGAGATGAACATGCGATAGTCATGGTAAATCCCTGAGAAATGATCAATTGTATATAAAATGTTCACATCCCACATGCAATTCTAATTTTATATTGCTAGATTATGAGTTTCTTTGTCTCTGCAATCTTTAATTTCTACTACTGCATACAAGTGATCTTTGAACCTCATAGTGTATATTCTCTTTGGTTCCTCTAAGTTTTTTCTCTTTTTTTGCAACGGGGAAGACATTCAAAATCTATTAAAATTAATAATGGGTTTTGGCAATAGGGCTCAAATTTATGACATCAATATGAATTTTCAAATTTTATAGTTTGTTGTCTTTGAAGTAAGGTTCCTTTTGATGGCACTCAGAGTGGATGACAATGCATTTTGAATGGGTTTGGATTTGGGATTTAAGGGGTTCTTATAGTTTGAATCAGAGCTAATTTGTGCATTGGTTTTCCAGTCTAGAATGTGTCAAGACTAACACTTTCTTGAGCTTGATTTGGGATTGGAAATGTTCATTTAGTTATTCTCTTGGTTTGTTGATGCATTATTTGATACAATTTAGTAGAATTTAGTTTGGCTTTCACCCTTAGTTTGACACTAGAAGCAATGAGAATATTGTCCAAGTCAACTATTGATATCTTCTTTAACAGTATGATGGCTTGATTGCCTATCTTAAATTTTCAAGTGCAGAATACCATAAGAAAAAACATATTTTTACAAGTACAAATCCGAGATGTGATGTTCTAGGTTGACATGTATTTTTTTTTCCTCAAAATGAGCTATTTCTAATTGTTGCTAATATCTTTGTAACACCTTTTTAAATATTAATGTGAAAACTATTTTTCTTTCTAATTTGTAGTCGATATTGGCACTGCTTTAAAACTTGTGACTATCATTTTTGTGTTGCTAGCTGAGTTATGTAGTATTTGTGAATGCAGTGGTAATAATCCATTTCCTCTATATTGTGTCTATCTGTTTTATTCATTTCTTCTTGTCTAGAGCAGGATTTTTGTTGTTATAGTTTGTTTTCTTTGAAGTAAGGTTTGTTTTGATGGCACTCAGAGTGGATGATAATGCATTCTGAATGGGTTTTGATTTGGGATTTAAGGGTTTATTGCAATTTGATTCAAACCTAATTTGTGCATTGGTTTTCGAGACTAGAATGTGTCAAGATTGACACTTTCTTGGGCTTGATTTGGGATGGGAAATGTTCATTTAATTATTCTCTTGGCTTGTTGATGCATTATTTGGCTTAGTTTAGTAGAATTTAGTTTGGTTTTCATCCTTAGTTTGACATTAGAAGCGATGAGAATATTTCCCAAGTCAACTATTGATATCTTCTTCAACAATATGATGGCTTGATTACCTATCTTAAATTTTCAAGTTTAAATTATCGTAAGAAAAAACAAATTTTTGCAAGTAGAGATCCCATATGTGATTTTTTGGATTGACATGTATTTTTTTTCCTCAAAATGAGTTATTTCTAATTGTTGCTAATATCTTTGTAACACCTTTTTAAATGTTAATGTGAAAACTATTTTGCTTTCTAGTTTATAATCGTTCTTGGCACTGCTTAAAAGTTTTTGACTATCATTTATGTGTTGTTAGCTGAGTTATGTAGTGTTTGTGAATGCAATGGTAATAATCCATTTCCTTTATATTGTGTCTAATTTTTTTATTCATTTCTTCTTGTCTAGAGCATGATTTCCATTGTTATAGTATGTTATCTTTGAAGTAAGGTTCATTTTGATGGCACTCATAGTGGATGACAATGCATTCTGAATGGGTTTTGATTTGAGATTTAAGGGGTTATTACAGTTTGATTCATGTTAGATTTCAGGCTTCTGTGGAAGTTTTTTGCGGTGGTATGATCCGGATTGTCCACAGTCTTTTGTTCATTGAGTCGACGTTTCAAACCCCAAAGGGGGTCCATCATCAGGACAAATCAGAAAGATAGAAAATGAACGAAAGATTGTTGAGAGAAGAAGACATGAACCTGGATATAAATACACCAAGAACCCTAATTTTTATAAGGGCCAGACCACTTGAAATTTAAATTAACTTATTTAAACTTAATTTCAATTTATCTTTTTAGTTTATTAACTGATTAATATAAATTTTGAATATAATTTTTATTATTTATTTATTTAATATAATTTTAATGAATTAATTAATCTAACATTTTTTAATTAATATGAATAATTAAATTAATTTTTTTTAATTAATAAACAATCTTTTAATAAATTAATTCATATAAATTCTTTATTTAATTGATTAATATAATTACTTAATTTTTTATCTACTGATTTAAATTTTAAAATACTTATTTTTATGTTTATTTAAATGGGCTTAATTTTTATTACATCATTCAATTTTATCTGATTAAAAGAACTAATTCTAATTTTTTCTTTTCATATAATAAATAAATCATAATTTACTGATTATAGTTAATTAATAATTAATTAAATAAATCAAGTTTAGAAACCTTAATTATTTCTGTTATTAATCATAATTATCCTAATTATTTTAATTTAACTAATTAAATAATTAATTAATTGAATTAAATAAAAATTAATATATAATTAAATTAATTCAATAATTAGATAATTAATTTTTTATTATTAAAAAAATTAATCAATGTTAAGAAAACCTAATTATTTTTTTTAAATCATTAATTTACCAATTATTTTATTTTAAAACCTAATTAAAATAATTAAATAAATTTATTAATTTAATTAATATAATAAATTTATTAAATTTGTGCATTGGTTTTTCAATCTAGAATGTGTAAACACTGACACTTTCTTGGGCTTGATTTGGGATGGGAAATGTTCATTTAATTATTCTCTTTGCTTGTTGATGCATTATTTGGCTCGGTTTAGTAGAATTTAGTTTGGTTTTCATCCTTAGTTTGACATTAGAAGCAATGAGAATATTTCCCAAGTCAATTATTGATATCTTCTTCACTAGTATGATGGCTTGATTGCCTATCTTAAATTTTCAAGTGTAAATTACCATAAGAAAAAAACATATTTTTGCAAGTACAAATCCCAAATGTGATGTTTTAGATTGATATTTTTTTTCCCCTCGAAATGAGCTATTTCTAATTGTTGCTAATATCTTTGTAACACATTTTTAAATATTAATGTGAAAACTATTTTGCTTTCTAGTTTGTAATCGGTCTTGGTGCTGCTTTAAAACTTTTGACTGTCATTTCTGTGTTGTTAGTTGAGTTATGTAGTGTTTATGAATGCAGTGGTAATAATCCATTTTCTTTATATTGCATCTGCTTTTTTTATTCATTTCTTCTTGTCTAGAGCAAGATTTTTGCTGTTATAGTTTGTTGTCTTTGAAGTAAGGTTAGTTTTGATGGCACTCAGAGTGGATGACAATGCATTTGGAATGGGTTTTGATTTGGGATTTAGGGGGTTATTGCAATTTGATTTAGAGCTAATTTGTGCATTGGTTTTCCAGTCTAGAATGTGTCAAGACTGACACTTTCTTGGGCTTGATTTGGGATGGGAAATGTTCATTTAATTATTCTCTTGGCTTTTTGATTCATCATTTGGCTTAGTTTAGTAGAATTTAGTTTGGTTTTCATCCTTAGTTTGACATTAGAAGTAATGATAATATTGCCAAAGTCAACTATTGATATCTTCTTCAACAGTATGATGCCTTGATTGCCTATCTTAAATTTTCAAGTGTAAATTACCGTACGAAAAAAACATATTTTTGCAAGTACAGATCCCATATGTGATGTTCTAGATTGACATGTATTTTTTTTCCCTCGAAATGAGCTATTTATAATTGTTGCTAATATCTTTGCAACACCTTTTTAAATATTAATGTGAAAACTGTTTTTCTTTCTAGTTTGTAATCGGTCTTGGTACTGCTTTAAAACTTTTGACTCTCATTTATGTGTTGTTGGCTGAGTTATGTAGTGTTTGTGAATACAGTGGTAATAATCCATTTCCTTTATATTGTGTCTGCTATTTTTATTCATTTCTTCTTGTCTAGAGCAGGATTTTGTTGTTATAGTTTGTTGTCTTTGAAGTAAGGTTTGTTTTGATGGCACTCAGAGTGGATGACAATGCACTCTGAATGGGTTTTGATTTGGGATTTAAGGGGATATTGCAGTTTGATTCAGAACTAATTTGTGCATTGGTTTTCCAGTCTAGAATGTGTTAAGATTGACACTTTCTTGGGATTGATTTGGGATGGGAAATGTTCATTTAATTATTCTCTTGGCTTATTGATGCTTCACCGCAAATGTACTTTATTTTTCTTCTAAGATAACTTACAGTAAATGAGGTTTCATATGAGGTGTGAGGTTAGGTACGTTTATTGTTCTATTTTTTTTATGGAATTTTCATATTAAAACAAGTTCACTTCAAGATTTCATTATTCACTCATTTGTCATTTAATTAACAACCCAATTATAAATGTGTTGTTAATCAATTGGTGTGTAGAAGCATAATAGAAGCTATTATTTGCATTGTCATGTCACTGTGTCAGAATTCTCCATTATAATAGATTATAGATGTTCCTTCTAAGATCGATTTTGGTTATAATGTCACATACAATATGAAATAAATCAACCTCGATTGTAAGCCAAATTCTTCATGTGACAAGAAAAAGAGACAGTCCATCCAAAATCCACATCATAATGTGGTTACAACCAAAAACATATGACACCCCTATTCTTTATGGCCTTGAGAATCTTTAGTGCTAAAACTCCCTGAGTTGTTTGCTTGAGCCAAGTAGGTTGGCCTACCTAAAAAGGGTTGATTAGGATGTGGTTTATTGATGCCATATGATTGAGTCCAATGGGCCTCTTCCAACCATTGAGGAATTGAGTACCCATACATCACATTTGTGCTATTAACCCCTGCATTAAGTGGAGGTGCGTGATGAGCATATATAGAGTTGACACCTCCTCTGGTAGGAATAAGGCAAGTGGGTAAACCCCCATTTTGATAGTGAGGCACTTGAATGTTTATGAGGTCTTGGAATAATGGTGTATTATCTGCAATATTGTCCAATGTGTTTGACATAATGTTGGTTTCATCAGTTGTTCTTGCATCATTGTCAACCATATCGATCATCCCTTGTTCATTTTCAAGCATTTGTTTAGCCTTTCTATCTTCCTTTTCTTGTCTTGCCATTTGTTTTTGTTGGTCCTTCTCTTGCCTTTCTTTCTCTCTTTCAAGCCTTTCATCTTCTCGATGTTGTGCTACAACAATCCTTACTGCCTTCTTCTCCTTAGCTAGATCCTTATTTTTATGTTTTAATTCCTGAATTTCAATTTCCTTTTTTTAGACTCAACTAATAGGTTTATATAGTCTTCTGAGGTGAGTAACTATGCACTTCGGCCCAAACGAAGACTACCCGGTGTTCCTTGCTTTTTTTTCATTGACGCTCTCTCTACTGGTAGCTTTAGGAACCGACCAAGTAACCTCTCTACCCCTCCCACCTGCATGTCATTGCTTGGCACTTGCCTTTCAGTATCCGAGACCACTGATTGAACTATATTGTTATATTCATCTGATACTCACTATGTGCTTTATATTCTTCCATTGATCTATTGTCCACAAAAAAAGAACAATTTCATTGTTCAATTTTGCTGGTCGTGAAGGCATGTTCATTGGTTCTTGAGACACTATGTTCGTTCAAATTAATCATGGCTTTTTCCAGCCATGATGGTGGGGTTACTTGGTTTGGCAACGTCAATTGGTCACTTTTGCTTCCTAGTGCAATATCAACAATGTCATTTTCAAATACATCTTCATTGTCAACTGCATGTTCAACAATGTCGTTAACAATATCAACAAAAAAAGTTCCATGTGCTTGAGTTGGTAGAACAACCTCCATGTTCCTATCAATTGTTCATGATTATATTGTGTTTCACATACATGTTCATCATCGTCACCATATAAGTGTCCTTGAGAGAGGGAAATCATATTACTAGCTGCAACCCCATCATCCTGATCATCTACTTCTTCTTGCACTTCAACACCTGTTTGGACATGCCCTTCTTCCTAACCATCCACATGAAACACCTAGCTACAACCAGTATCATGCGTAAGAGCATCATAATTCAATGGCTAGATTCCTATCCTCCTAAAGACAACCTTGATATTTGATGGTGTCACTACCCTTTTAAATGCTTTACTTGCAATCTCTGCTAGCTCGTACCTTTTCACCTGAAACCCTAGATTCTTTGCCATCCGTGCAACTTGCTCTGACTTGAAATAGTTCTTGAAAGGGCCAAACACACTAACATCAAGGGGTTGCAATCTGTGAGTGGTATGACTGGCCAATGTTAACAGGTTGATGCCAAAATTGTTTGCTTCCTCAATTTTTTGTACAACAATGTGGCTTCCATGGCCATCTAATATCAATAGGTGTTTGCTATTAAGTGAGACATTGCCTAGTACAGATGCAACAAAGTGACAAAGGCAATTTAAAAAAAATTCTTTAGTCATCCATGCATGGGGAAGTGCAACCATGCATGCACCTGGTTCACAATTTTGTATATAGTTTTGAGTTTATTTTTACCTTTGAATAGATAAAACCTTGGGATTGAAGCACCAATTTCATTGACACAACATAGAACAGTTATCCACTCCCTGCTCTTAGGCAAAATCTTTGGCACGTTTCAGCTTCCTCTCTTGGCAATTACCTACATGCCACAATTCTTTCCTGCCTGTAAACTTATTTCATCACAGTTCCATATATGGTATGCACCATAAGAATGTTTATCGTATGCACTAGAAAGAGTGTCATAGAACTTACATACAACTACAAGGCGCAAATTTAATGCTCTGGTCTTTCAAGGCCCTCCGCTGAATGCAATACAAGGTTTGGATGCCTTTTTTTTAAGCCCAAACCATCATGATTTACCAGGAAACCCATCTTTGAATGGGTTTGGCCTCCCTTGACAGATTTGAACAACTATGGATTTTAGTTGTATCAACTCTAGCCCATGTCCCAATTGGGCCATCTCTTTACACCACTCAACCACCTCTACCTCCTCCTCTTCAGTCATAACTGTAAGAGGCCCTCTATGTTTTGCATGAGTGAGCCCATTTATCCAATAATGTATTGATGAGGGAGGAATACCATGTTTTTTTTGCATATGTATGAACTGAATATCCATTAAACTCTATGTCGTCAATTGCAACTAACATTTCTTCTTTTTCCAACCTCTTATAGCGTGGATATTTTTAGTTGAACTTGCCCCTTGGACTGTTGTTGACGGTGGCTCTGTGGCTGATGGTGTGACAACATCAGCTTCAGTCGCATGGTCATCCTCAACAACATTATTGTTGTCATTCACATCACCTATCATGTCCTCATCTGATGAAGGGCATCGCAGCTGGGTACTCCTAGTCACTCTCTTGCCACTTCTCTTTGTACGAGCAACACAACTAACTCTTGCCATAGATGCAACTACCTGCAGAATTATTGCATGCATTTAGTTAAGAATAATTGAAAATTATTCTTTCGTACAAGCCATAAATGTTTTTGCTTTATTACAGGCAATTATCAACATGTATGATAGTAGCAACTTAAGATATTTTCATACGTATGCCTTTTTGACAATATCCTTGAAAAATGAAATTAACATAAGGAATTTGTTGTATGTCTTCAAAAATATTATTGATTGTTGTTTTGATAACTTGTTTTTACACTGAAAATACCATGAATGTATTTGTACTTGGAAAACTATTGCCAGTGTGTTGAAATTGACCTAGAATTAGCTGTATGTTTTCCCGTTTCGTATCGCTTCCCGTTTCGGAAACTCGTACCCGTTTCCCCGTTTCATGCAACTTAGGCCCAAACAAGCCATCTCAGCCAATCAACGCAGAAAAGACAGGACAAATGCACTACCCAGCCAAAAGATAGAGATCTTCAGGCCATCAAATCAAACCCTAGCCCTTGACTCCATCCTCCTAAATTAACATAATCAACCAATTCATATTAGAAAACACGATTACAATCTTCCATTGTTTGTGAAACAAAACTAATGATACGCTATGTCAAACATTGTATATTTTAATCTACAATTTATTGTAGGCCGTCATTATGTATTTGCACCATATTAATCTTTGGAAAACTACATGAACTTGGGAGGAAATAGAAGTAAAGGTGGAGTTGCTTTATGATCTACTATATGATGCTTTCAAAAAACAAAAAAAACAGAATTTACAAACACTTCAGAACAACCATGGAATGGACACTTACCTTGAAAGCATTCAATCTGAGGTATTGCAACTGCTTCCATCAAACCTAGATTATAAACATGTGATATCAAAGGTGCCATACCATGATAACGTAACCCCCCTGCAAAAGCACGAAAAGTATACATGAGAGTCAAAAAGATAATTCACCCACCGACAGGAGTAAAATTAATTTGAACGCATAATGATTTCTACTATAAGCTACTCCATCCTAGTCTTGCTTTAAATTTGTGAGATTTTATCATTTATGGCTTGTGTCCATTTTCCTTATTGATTTTAAGTTTTGTTACTATAACAGAATGCTTCTTCTTTAGCGAGGTACTGTTTTCTTACTGCACTTCTTGAATTCTCAGAAGGGATGTAAGTATGTTTCACCTGCATGGATAGGGTCTGGAATAAAATCATGTCCAAGTGAGTGCATTTTCAGTAACGTTGTCATCCCTGCTGTATCCGCATAATCATAAACATAAACACCCTTGGTAAGAGAAGGGCACGCTGCTGGTTCGACAGCTCTAATGGTAGGGTTCATGTTGCCAGCTAGCTTCTCACGAATAAATGGAAAAGAAAACCCTGCAAAGTTCGACCCACCACCTGTGCAGCCTATAATTAGATCTGGTGTTTCTCCGACAATTGCCATCTGTTTTAGGCATTCCTCACCAATAATAGTCTGGTGTAAAAGTACATGATTAAGTACACTACCCAAGGAATACTTGGTGTCCGAATTAGACAATGCCATCTCCACTGCCTCAGAAACTGCAATACCTAAACTACCAGGACAGTCTGGGTCTCTGTTGAGAATGGCACACCCCAGTTTTGTCAAGTCAGATGGAGATGCATGGACCTTTGCTCCCCATGTATCCATCATCATTTTTCGATAAGGCTTCTGATCATATGAAGCCCGAACTTGCCAAACCTATAAAACTTAATTGCCAATTAGTCTATAGTCAAGGTAAACCTGAAAGAAAAGGAAAAAACATTGAAGGCAGTATTACAGGTTTTACCTCACACTCAAGATCAAATAAACTGCATGCAAGGGCAAGGGCACTGCCCCATTGACCAGCACCTGTTTCTGTTACTAGTTTTCTGACACCTTCCTGAGCATTATACCAAGCCTGTGGAACAGCTGTATTTGGCTTATGTGAACCTGCAGGGCTGACACCCTCATACTTATAGTAAATCCTTGCAGGTGTTCCAATAGCCTTTTCCAATCTCAATGCCCTGATTGTATAAGCATGCAAACTTTATTATTTTCTAACATAGACAGTATTTTGTTTATGGAGTGAACATCAATTTACCATTGTTCCTTCATCTGAAATAGCATGTTATCCTATGAAAGTACTCTCTTTCTAGCACCTTCAGAAAATGAAATCGAGTTTGTTTAATAACCCACAAAAGCTGACTCACTATTTTATTAGGAAAAGTTTTGCTCACCATCAAAGTTTCATCTTCGTTTTTAAATAAGTGTTTTTTTTTGGTGGAAATGCACACATATAAAGCAGTAAGGCAGGAAGCTAATTTATAACTGTCGATATTTGATTGAAATTACTGTTTTTTTATATTTTGTGTTCTCTGATAGAAAACGGAAATGAGGTTCTTTTCACTCACACTCAAGTGTGCAATGAATGAATGAAACAAAAAGAGACCTGAACAGGGGTGTAGCTCGCCAGCTCAGCTCTTGTACACGTGAAGAACCTCTTCTGGAATGTCAATGTACCTCTCTTGACTCGCCTCTTGCATGATTAATCCTTTTGGAAAGAGTGGCATCAAATCTTCTGCTTGAAGTGGCAGACGAGTCTGTGGATGTAATGCGGGTGGAGGTGGCTTGGGAAGGTCAGCAATCAAATTGTACCACCGGCGAGGTATATCCTTATCATCTAGCATTATCTTCACCTGTAAATTAGGGGTTGTTCCTGTATTGATTCTTGATTGAGTAATGAACTTATTATGAAATATTTTCTTCCTAGTTTTGACTCTCCCATGGCAAGTCCCTTGAAGTGCTGCAAGCTGGCTATGGGAAGCGTCTCCAACTGAAAAATTTATTTGAAAACACAAACAAACAACTGAGTAAAACATTCCTGTGGAAGCCATCTTCTAAAGTGCAAAGAGAAAATTTGAATATATACCCACCACTTGGGGAGAACACCATTGTGCCGAGGGACCTTAGCCGCCCATGGAAGGGTTCCCAGCAGCTATTGTTATAGATCCTGGCAAAGGGAACCGTTTTCTGAACGTTTTAGATTTTCCAGTTCTGGCTGGCTAACCGGAAAATCTAAAACATTCAGAAAACGGTTCCCTTTGCCAGGATCTATAACAATAGCTGCTGGGAACCCTTCCATGGGCGGCTAAGGTCCCTCGGCACAATGTTGTTCTCCCCAAGTGGTGGGTATATATTCAAATTTTCTCTTTGCACTTTAGAAGATGGCTTCCACAGGAATGTTTTACTCAGTTGTTTGTTTGTGTTTTCAAATAAATTTTTCAGTTGGAGACGCTTCCCATAGCCAGCTTGCAGCACTTCAAGGGACTTGCCATGGGAGAGTCAAAACTAGGAAGAAAATATTTCATAATAAGTTCATTACTCAAGCAAGAATCAATACAGGAACAACCCCTAATTTACAGGTGAAGATAATGCTAGATGATAAGGATATACCTCGCCGGTGGTACAATTTGATTGCTGACCTTTCCAAGCCACCTCCACCCGCATTACATCCACAGACTCGTCTGCCACTTCAAGCAGAAGATTTGATGCCACTCTTTCCAAAAGAATTAATCATGCAAGAGGCGAGTCAAGAGAGGTACATTGACATTCCAGAAGAGGTTCTTCAAGTGTACAAGAGCTGGCGAGTTACACCCCTGTTCAGGTCTCTTTTTGTTTCATTCATTCATTGCACACTTGAGTGTGAGTGAAAAGAACCTCATTTCCGTTTTCTATCAGAGAACACAAAATATAAAAAAACAAATGTGTTGTAATTTCAATCAAATATCGACAGTTATAAATTAGCTTCCTGCCTCACTCCTTTATATGTGTGCATTTCCACCCCCCCCCAAAAAAAAAACACTTATTTAAAAACGAAGATGAAACTTTGATGGTGAGCAAAACTTTTCCTAATAAAATAGAGAGTCAGCTTTTGTGGGTTATTAAACAAACTCGATTTCATTTTCTGAAGGTGCTAGAAAGAGAGTACTTTCATAGGATAACATGCTATTTCAGATGAAGGAGCAATGGTAAATTGATGTTCACTCCATAAATAAAATACTGTCTATGTTAGAAAATAATAAAGTTTGCATGCTTATACAATCAGGGCATTGAGATTGGAAAAGGCTATTGGAACACCTGCAAGGATTTACTATAAGTATGAGGGTGTCAGCCCTGCAGGTTCACATAAGCCCAATACAGCTGTTCCACAGGCTTGGTATAATGCTCAGGAAGGTGTCAGAAAACTAGTAACAGAAACAGGTGCTGGTCAATGGGGCAGTGCCCTTGCCTTTGCATGCAGTTTATTTGATCTTGAGTGTGAGGTAAAACCTGTAATACTGCCTTCAATGTTTTTTCCTTTTCTTTCAGGTTTACCTTGACTATAGACTAATTGGCAATTAAGTTTTATAGGTTTGGCAAGTTCGGGCTTCATATGATCAGAAGCCTTATCGAAAAATGATGATGGAGACATGGGGAGCAAAGGTCCATCCATCTCCATCTGACTTGACAAAACTGGGGTGTGCCATTCTCAACAGAGACCCAGACTGTCCTGGTAGTTTAGGTATTGCAGCTTCTGAGGCAGTGGAGATGGCATTGTCTAATTCGGACACCAAGTATTCCTTGGGTAGTGTACTTAATCATGTACTTTTACACCAGACTATTATTGGTGAGGAATGCCTAAAACAGATGGCAATTGTCGGAGAAACACCAGATCTAATTATAGGCTGCACAGGTGGTGGGTCGAACTTTGCAGGGCTTTCTTTTCCATTTATTCGTGAGAAGCTAGCTGGCAACATGAACCCTACCATTAGAGCTGTCGAACCAGCAGCATGCCCTTCTCTTACCAAGGGTGTTTATGTTTATGATTATGCGGATACAGCAGGGATGACACCTTTACTGAAAATGCACTCACTTGGACATGATTTTATTCCAGACCCTATCCATGCAGGTGAAACATACTTACATCCCTTCTGAGAATTCAAGAAGTGCAGTAAGAAAACAGTACCTCGCTAAAGAAGAAGCATTATGCGTTATGGGAGGAATTTCAACTAAACAAAGTGATCTTTATGTTAAGATGTTGATTTGGTTTAGTTCTTTTTTATAAATTGTTATTTGACTTAAATTGTTTAGCCTCATGTTTGTTAATATTGTTTAGTTTCATGATAGTAAATAGAAGCTCTATAGGGAATGGTTTTGAGTTTGTTAATATTATTTTTATTTCTACAGATAACACTCTTCAGACATGAAGGAATCTCTAGGAGGAATTTCAACTAAAAAAAGTGACACCTGGTTCCTTTTCTGGTTAAGATGTTGATCTCGTAGTTACTATTGTTTGAATTAGTTTGTTTAGCCTCATGGTTGTCATTATTGTTATTCATAATCATCACAATCTCCAAGCATGGAGGAATTTGTAGACTTGCTTTACTAAAGGAATTTAGCAGCTCAATAGAAGCTCTAGACTTGCCTTAGTAATGGTTAGTGATTCTCCTATTGTGGGAATGGTTCTGAGTTTGTCAATACTAGTATTCCTATATATAATGTGTTGATTTGGTCTAGTTACTGTTGTTTGTCATTAAATTGTTTAGCCTCATGTTTGTCAATATTGTTATTGTTAATCATCACAACCTCCAGGCATGGAAGAAGTTGTAGGCACCCTCCCTTCCACGCTGGAATTCGACGTGGAATCCACATATTTAACTGTACGACACCTGTCCTTTGTACACTGCCACTTGTCGCGGTTGTTGGGAGTTATAAATTTTTTCATTAAGTGAGGGTCTAGGGTTTCTTCCAACTCATTTTCTTTAATGTCTTTGGCACCCTATGTTATATTGTCTGGGCCCGGTGTGTGGGAATTTCACTATTGTGGGAATGGTTATGAGTTTGTCAAATTTATTGTAGGAATGTTTATGAGTTTGCCAACTTTATTGTCAGAATGGTTCTGAGTTTGTCAATACTGGTATTCCTATAGATAAGATGTTGATCTGTTCTAGTTATTATTGTTTATCATTAAATTGTTTAGCCTCATGTTTGCCAATATTGTTATTGTTAATCATCACAACCTCTAGGCATGGAGGAAGTTGTAGGCTTGCCTTGCTACAGGAATTTAGTAGCTAAATAAAAGCTCTAGGCTTGCCTTAGTAATGGTTAGTGATTCTCCTTTAGTGGGAATGGTTCTAAGTTTGTCAATACTCTTATTCCTATAGATAACACTCTTCATATGTCACTGTTGTTTGAATTAAATTAAATCATTTTTTGGTTAAGATGTTGATATGGTCTAGTTATTGTTGTTTGAATTAAATTAAATCCTTAAATATTGAAAACTATAAAGTCTCCATTTAAAGTCTCACAAGGCTGGAGACACTCACAAACATCCTAGGTTTGGATTGGTAAGACATGGTAATTTTGCAAGTTTTTTGGTTGCTGAGGGTAGCTTTAGCTGTGTTCTTGGACCTAGTTATAAAGTGCACTGCCTTACTATTGTTTGAATTAAATTAAATCCTTAAATCTTGAAAAATGTAAAGTCTCTATTTAAAGTCTAACAAGGTTGGAAACACTCACATACATCCTAGGTTTGGATTGGGAAGACATGGTAATTTTACAAGTTGTTTGGTTGCTGAGGGTAGCCTTAATTGTGTTCTTGGACCTAGTTATAAAGTGCACTGCCTAGAAAAAAAAGGTTTTGTTGTAATCTAGTTATTTTTTTTATACAATGGCCCTTTATATGGATTTGGAGCACTAAGTCATAGGCTTGCAATAGGATTAAGATATAATTTGTTATAAAGTTCAAATATATCAAATTTAAATCCTATTGTATTTAACATATCAAATTTGAAGTCTCTGGTTAGGCCAGAGGTCTATGATGTTATGTAGATGTTCAAACTTATAGAGAATTGAGTTGGTCCCTCATGTCATTTCCTAGATGATTTAGTGAAACCCAACTACACTCATATGTATCAAAAAACCCTTGCAGACAGATATATGGGTGTGAGCAAAATGCTTACCAAAATTTTTACTTCCAATAAATTATACATGCTCTATGAATAGATGGTAGCCAAAAATAATTAGTAAGGAAAATATGCCAAAATTTTTCACTCCCATTAGACTTGATCTCTCATCAATGGGTTGTAAAAAAAGACATAATGGCTAGCTCAATATTTTGATGTTAATTTTCTTGTTGATGTTTTTGAAGAGCACCATAGTAACAAACTTATTGTACTTTATTTCCATTTGAAGATGTCATAGTTGATGAAGGGAAGGATAATGTGGGTTTAAGAAAATCTGAAAGACAGATGAAGTATCTTGAGCATTTGAATGCTAAGTATGTAAGTTGGTTATAGAGAAACATAGTGATTATGAAAATGTTATAAGGGAAAATAATTGATAGAGATTTCCTCTTCAAATGAAACTGAGAGAAATGACAAAGACCACTGCATGTTCTAAAAACGACGATGATCTTCATCTTATTCACTAGAAATTTAATCTAGATTGGTTTCATGTCTCAACAAATATGACAAGTATTCGAAGAAAGGGAAGCATAAAGGAGTATCTATGTCTATTTTTTTCATTCCAAGTTTGTCATTGATAACCAATTGAGCATATCAGAGAGGTTGGCGAGATACGCTTGCCATAACAATAGATCCTAATTTACTGTTTCATCTTCTATATCACAACCTTCTAATGCTCCTTGTTACTATGGCAATATTGATCTGGTTTGTTGTTTTTTGCATTTTTGAACATATGTATGGGATTGCCTATCACACATTGATTTTTAGATGCCATGACACATCTTTTCTCTGCATGGCCAGTTTGTTGTCTCTCTAGACTATCCATTTTCACTCATATGCATGTACTTGTCTTTTAACTAATATAAAAAAGCCAACCTTTTTCTCTTTTGAAAAAAGGAACTGCTGTCATTTATCGCTAAATTCTTTGCCACTATTTATTTCCACATGTCATCAATTAATGCTAAATCCTAGACAACCTTTTGAAAAAAAATTGTGGTGTCTCCTTGTTAATTCAGGTGGTCATCTAGTTGTTCTTAAATTGTAGCTAGGAGGCTTATTTTCCAATTAATTCTGATTGAGGAACTAGTTTTTATGACATTGTTTTGGCTTTGAAATGAATGTCTAGAACTTTAGATGAAGTCCTTCCCGCTTGGAATTTGTACTGTAGAAAAGGATTGATGTTCAACTATAAACGAGTTATGTTCTTTTTCATCTGTAGCTAGCCATACTAGCCAATACTCTGCATTACGGTTGTGTCATATTTTTCAGTCAACTTGAAAATGATTCAGAATATAGAAAAATGGAAAATATATATTATATATATTTTCATGAAAATAAAATTGTAAGAAAAATGAAATAAAAACTATGAGAAATAAAAATAAAATTGTAAGAAAATTGTGTTGTAATTGAAATAACAATATATTGTGAAATGTTCTATGATGGTTTGTCTCCAGGGCTGGTGAATAGTTTGAATGTTAAACATGCAACTTCAGCAGTGGTTGAACTTCTTTTATAGTTTTTTGCACTTGAATTTAATTGGTGGCAAGGACGAACATGGATTGCAATGACTTCATTTTGAATGTGTGATCTGAATTGATTTGGATGTGATCTTGTGGCTGGCAATTTGTTTTTTGTTGATCCATGTGCTTTGATCTGTTTCAATGGGAAATAGAATGGGTTGGGTGTCATTTATTGAAGTTATTGGGTTGGGTTTCATTTATTGAACACAATGGGTTTAAATGTTGGATAACACAACAATTATGGTTTACATACATTAACTTTTATTATGTGCAGATATGGATATGCATTTGGGATACATAGCTTTAGTTCTTATCAGTGGGTATTGGAAATCTTGGATATAAATTAAAAGATATTTGCACTTAATGTTATTTGTTTTTGTTTAAATATTGGTTGCACATCTCTCAATTTCTGGTGGTTTGGTGGGACCAATACTTTAACAATTACTCGTCCCTTCACAACATTAGACATCTCCACCTATATAAATACATAATATTTGTTTAAACGATTTAAAACAAGATAAACAAATATGATGAAAGAATATACATAGAGATATAAGATTGAGTAGGGAAATGTATAAGGAATGTAGTCTCTCAACATTTACAATACAAAATAATAATGGATTTGTAAATTTAATAAATCTTGAGTTTTTAATTGTAAAGAGATTTAAGATTAAATATTATTTTCATAGTTAATAAGATTTATATATTTCTTTCAGTCTACTTAAATAATGGTGTAATTAAACAAAAAGTTGTAAATGAAATTGGTTCTAGAGTATGTAACAACTTCAAGGTCTATGCATTTCTTCCTATCTATTTAAATAATAGTGTAATAAAATAAATGGTTGTAAATGGAATTGGTTTTAGGGTATGTAACAACTTCTCCATAGTTGAGCCATATTCTTTGTGAAGAAATTGTGTTCGACATGAAAATTCCCACTAGATTTTAAATTTTGATAGTATGTTAAAAAGTTTTAAATCTAGTGGGAGTTTCATTATGAACATGATTTTTCCACAAAGAATATCACTCAATTATGGAGAAGTTGTTGCATACCCTAGAACCAATTATGTTTACAACTTTTTGTATTATTACCTCAATATTTAGGTATATTGATAGAAATACATAGATCTTGTTAACTAGATTTTAAACATATGTTAAAATATTTATTTTGTCTTTCTTTAGCCGAACCTGCTGACAAACAAGACACCTACAAAGCATGTGTCCAACAGCCAAAAAATACACTCAAAGGAAGAAGAAAACGGGGAAACAAGCCAAGGGATGGCAATTTCCTCCACCTCTCTCGGATGACGAGGAGGAAGAAGAGGTGAAACCCCCAAAGAGATGAACAAAGAACCAGAAGTAGAAGACATAAATCCACAAGAACCTATAGACGTGCAACCGACAAGGATACCAGAAACAATAGACATGAGCAGATCCAAACGTCAACACATATCAGACACATTAGATTATGGTAAAGACAATCCCCAACTTGTGGATGATATAGCACTAGCACTTATAACTCCAACAGAGTCCCAAGGGGTGGAGAAAGGTTGAGAAGAAAAAAGGGCGAAAAGCTTGACTTTCCCCCCCATCTGTACATTATTACTTGTTTTTCTGAAAGAACACCCTACGCAGTGATGGATGATATATGCATTTCTTTTTGATAAAAACTGAGCACCATGATTATGGCTCATAGAGATGGCTAAGGGCCAATACAGCATATGCCGAGAGGCATCTACAACATGTAATTTTTCAAATTATAATGAAAGATTACGATTTTTCCAGTGAAAAAAAAAAAAAAAAAAAAATAATTATATTATTTATATTATATATATATATATATTTATATATATTTAATATATATATCTTATCTTTTAACATCCTACCAAAGTTTACAATATAATAGGAGTTTTCATGATGAAGTTGTTACATACCCTAAAACCAATTTTGTTTACAACCCTTTGTTTATTACCTCATTATTTAGGTAGATTGATAGAAACACATAAATCTTGTTGACTCAATTATGAAGAAGTTGTTACATACCCTAAAACCAATTATGCTCATACTCAATCCTATAACCAATTATGTTTATTTAGGTAGATTCTTAGAAATAAATAGACCTTGTTGACTATCGAAAGAGCATTTGATCTTAAATCTCTTTATAATTAAGAGCTTAAGATTTATTGAACCTACAAATTCACTATGATGTACTATTTATTTTTTCACAACCTTAAATGTTGAGATATGTTTCCATATATATAATATAGATCAAATTTTTAGGTTGCAGCAGCCATACACTAAATTGGTGTATATATAGTTGATTTTTAAGGTCATGACCAAGTTCATAATAGTGAGGGTCCAAGACCAAGCCCACATTAACATATGTGAATAGTGTGCAAGTTATTTTTTGTTTGTTGAACGCCATATAAGGAGGTAACCATGGCATAAGCACTTAAAAATCGTTGAATATAAAAGAGGATATGCAAATAGATACTGTGTGATGAAAGGGGAGGACTATGACTTGCCAAGTGGCATGGAAAAGGAAGAGAGAGATGGAAGGGGTGTGGAGAGGTGGTTTGCAGCATTTGGCACTCATGTAATTATTCCTTCATGATTTTGCAGTTATCAACATTAAAAAAAAAAAAGTAAAAAAAAAGGTCAATGCCTCATTTTCATGTGTGCCTACCACCATCATCTATAAGATTAAATATTTAAACATTATAAGAGACTCCTTCAACTCATTTTACTCACTCTCTATTCATAATCATTTTTCTCTTGATTGTTTGTTGTTTTTACATATTGTAAGTGTTTATTAATACAAGAGGGTTATAGATTCTTATTTCTCATTTTGTGATGGTTGGGGATGAACACCTATGTTGAGATGGACATTATGTTAAGCGTGATTATATACTAAGTTGCATTTCCTACTTAAGAGGAGAATCAATAATGATGGTAGAGATAGAGTGATTTGCTATTATGTTTTAATGCCATCATGATTCGAGGTGTTAGCTAGCACAATAGAGATTCTTATCGAGCATTGAGACCATTAAGGGATGTTTGATTTGCACATAGGTTAGCAAAGTAGGTTAGCAACGTAACCCATGTATTTGTTGTAATGTTGTCAGTTATTGAGGTGTAGAGTGTTGAATAATTAATGGAGGTGAAAAATCCATTATTTAACCTTTAATTGTATCCAATTAAGCTAAAAAACTTAAAGCATACATCGTAAGACAATTATGTAGATATCATGAAGATACATCACAATATGATACACGAGTAAAACAATCCTTCATTGTATTAATCTAGATATATTTTGCATCTCATAATAGTAATTGATTTTGCATCCACTACATGTAGAGCTAACAACCATGAACTCAATAGCACTGGCACTTAGAATTAGCTTTACATAACAACCTTCACATATATAAGTGAATGAGATGGTTACAAAAGATTATAAAATGTACAAGAATATACCAATAGTAACCCACTCATACAAAAAGGGCCTATGCCTTTAGTAAAACATGTAAAAGATCTATGAGACCAGGTGTAGAGGGTTTATGAGATGATTCATTGGATTTCACATACTCGGGCTTCTATAACTTCATGTTTCCTATAGATTCGTCCTCTCTCGCAAATGGCTCTGCAATAGCATTTAAGCAAAGCAGGGCCTCAACAACCCCCCAACCACACTTTCCAACTCATCCCCATGTTTGGTTTTGGGTCTTACTCCTAAAATTTGATCTAAATTGTATAATTGTATAAATTTTCATCTATTTTGGTCCTTTTTTTAGTGGAAAATTTTAGAGTTAATGAATTGGAGGGTCCATTTTAAAGACATGTCACATTTTTTTTTGTTTTGGGGTCCAAAAAACTTTGGAACCTATTTAGGACCTTAAATGAGAATGTTTTTGGTCAATTTTTCACAAACAAGGCTCACAAGCTCTTGATGTTGATCTACAAATCAAGAGCTTTCAAATGGTGCAATGATTGCCTCAATTAGAGTTTCCATAATGGATTTATGCCTCCTACAAACTAACCATCCTCTTAACCAACATGACATGAGTGGATGCAACGGTAACTTCTATTATTCGTGTGTGGAACTAGTCAATTATGAACTTTCAAGAAGATTCTAGAGGGGCCAAAACCCTAACCCCAATGGAGATTTGAGGCATGTAAAAACCTTAACCCTAACCTTAGACAATTATCATTCCATGTTAATTATCGAGTCACTAAGATGGGAAAGGGTTACATTCTTATTGTATTAAGTATGTCCTCTATAGAGCAGAGCATAGGAGTGGAACGTGAAGTAGAACGAAAGAAGTAAAAGATCTTATAGATGCAATAAAGGTCATAGTGTCCATGGAAATTCATAGTGAGTGCATTATTCTTGTTTTTACATTTCATAATTGAGAATAAAAACCAAGATATAGGCCTCACCTTCTAGTTGGGTTTTCCCAAGGTACATCTTGTGTGGATGGTTTATTATTTTCTTAGCCTCTTTCATTTTAGTATAGGTTATTTTTGGTAATTTATGCTCTAAGATAGTAATACCAAATATAAAACCTAAAGTAAAACATTACAAAATAAGAGATAACATAATATGGAAAATCTATTGTGACAAATTTATTCTAGTGAAATAACCTATAGTGTCCCCATCCAGAAATCTCAACCATGGGATGGGTAGAGACAATTACAAGGATTCAAATTTCACCCCTCCATGGCTAAAGGCCCAATATTGTAGAAATTCAAGCTTCCTAAGAGGAAATAGAAATCAATAAAATACATTTGCATGCGTGAAAATTAGAATGTAGCATAAAGAACTAGCACATCCACACACAACATACAAGATACATGTTTTTTTATAACATAAAACAAACTTAAATTTTGCATATTCATAAACAACAATAAGGAACTTACCTTTTAACTAAAGAAGGCCCCATAAATTGGATGTATAATAGTAATTTTTCCACCCAATTGTAGGTATATGTTGCAAATGTTGAGAAATCTACGGACAACAGATTAGGTGATTTCTCTTCTATTGATAACTGCTTGTGATGTGTTTTTATTTAACTTGATTGACTTATTCTTTCATTCATTATTATGTTCTTATCATTAAAAAACTACCACACCACAAAGAATAATGAGACAAGAGAACACAAGATATAGGCGATCAGCCAGGGCAAAAACCTATTCGCTTGAGAGGAAAACCCACAAAAATTCTTCTCTTCTTATAGAACTTCAATTGATGAATTCCAAGGCCTATGACCCTTGACCAAGACCCCTCCAAGACCAATTCAAAACTTTCCTCCTCGATGAGTTTTCCTTCCAACAAATTCGACCTCAACAAATTATGCAATTTTGACCTCCTAGCAAATTCTTTTGTGACCTTGACCTCTGAACATATTCTTCTGCAACTTTGACCTCCAACAGTTTCTTCTATAGAAACCCTGGGTGACACTGTGAGAGAATGATGGATATGTTGTCCTTCTTTTTCCTTCGCTTGAGATGAGACCTTCTCCTTATAAACTCGGCTTGCAAGGGAGACTTCCTTTGACCCAAAAAATTTGGCTCTCTTGGACTGACTGCAATTCGATATATGTTGTCGTAAGATGATACCTTAACCTTCGCACATGTGGAGGAATATAGCCCAAAAATAGTCCCTAGAGTGCTTCTCTCTTCCTTCCTTTTTCTCTTCTTTCATACGCTAGGTATTAAGCTTCTTATTCTAGCTTGATTGAACTTCTTGATGCTTCAGTGAGTGTTTCTTGAATGAGGCTGAGTACACCTTTATATAGGCTTCCTTGAGTCCTTAATAGGTTAACATGTCCTTATGTATAGGTTGACTTGTCCCTTTAGAAGGTTGACTTGTTGTAGCAGTATGACAAGGTCTTGGAGGGTCTCTGGCTCTAGTTTGAGTCAAATAAAATTTTCCTTCACAATATGTAACATGTCCAAATGGGTCTTTAATATATGAAAATGACCCAAATGACCTAGAAGTACTCAATGAGTGCTTGACCTAAAAATAAATTTCCCTTGAGCATGAAACTAATGCCTCAAGAATAACAATAATAAATTTATTTTTCTCTTTACATTAAATATATAAAATCATGATTACATATAGCATTATGAAGACTGGACCTAGTTACATATTTCAACACTCCTTGTTAACGAGGGAGGTATTCATAATCCATATAAGGTAGTTGGACATTCTCAATCTAAATAATTCTCATAAGAAGAGTCGGATTGCTAATCCAGATCATCTCATCATACCACCTGACATTATCACATAACAAGGCCTTGACTAACAACTCTATCTCTCCACAAGATCAGAGCATAATGTTCTCAAGACCAATGACTAACCGACACCATCATCATTGTCTCTCAAGGCACATACCCCGCCCGAGTGTTCACAGGGTATGTCATTTTAGGACAATTCCTATATTGGAATAACACACCCTCAAGGAATTTCCTCTTCAACTACTCTTATCTTGGATGCCCTACCACATCCTCAAAGAGTATCGAAATCAGTCTCATATGCTTACCCAATCCTCCATTCTTTCTTCACAATATGAAAATAATAATGGTGTGTCTATCTCTCCCTCTCAACTAGGGAAGATATACCCATTCCTATAAAAGGCATGTACCCGAGCTCCCTCTTATCTAGGGACTTGTCCAAGCTCCCTCATAACTAGGGACTTGTCACCAACAACGCACAACTTTTTGGTGGAGATATTGGTAGTATTAACTACTTGTAGGGCTCTTCATTTTGATTTCATGAACTATATCTTCTTCACAATGGAGCTTTTATCTTTTGTAGGGCATCAACCATCCATCGCTTTCCTTCACGAACCACAACGATCATGTCATCCTTCTTTTTATCAGAAAGTGATCCTCTAGTCCACATCTAGCTTTTCTTCATACATATATCTCTTCCAAGCCATGTTTTTCTTTCAGGATCTTTTATCCAACCACATGAGTTCTAGTTGTAGGTGACATCTACAACTCTCTTTCGGTAGCCCTGTATTAACCCATCCAGATGTTGTTAAAAAAAATGAATATCAAATCCAAGTTACCTTTTGTGATTCCCTTTAATCATGACATCTACTTCTTGCAACATCAATATCTTGCGTAAACACATCTCCAAGACTTTTAATGTTAAGGGTCTCTTTCCTTTACAGAACTTATCAAGGTCTTCATACCTTCTCTATGGAGATGTCATAGCTAATTATTCTAGTCATTGGATGTCAATTTCTTATCATTTCTTACGTGACTATAGTTGCATCTTTCACGGTCTCTTCTTTCTTTCTTCACATATTTCTTCCCGGGAACTTCCATCCATAGTTACTTCATCTTTGTCAACTATCTCATATTCCATATGAGGACATATTATGTTGATTTCATCTTGTTAATATGTGAACCATGCCTTCATATATATTTCCTAAGGAAGATATCCCTTTTTTGATCATGCTCATGAAGTAGAGCATTTATCCGTGTTATTTGCAACTATATGATGACATGATTTAATCTATCAAACATACACATACCTATTTTCTCATTTTGGTCATCTAGACTTCCTTTTGCAAATTCCTCTCCTTCATTGAAAGTACTTCAACCATCTTGACATGTTGCACTCCTTTGTCACCATACCATCATTCTTCTAAACAATGGATTCCACACAAGGTGAAATGGTACATTTACTTCTTCCAAGAGAGGTGAACCTTCTAATGAATATTCTAACGGAGAATCTTGATTATCCTCATCTTGCAAATGCTCCTTCCTAAAGATGATGATGAATGAAGAATTTTATTCTAGATGAATTACTTGTGCTTTCAATGAGGTTACCAAGAGCTACTTCCTTTCTATGATGATTGCTACATCCATGTAGACTTATACTTCAACTATCCTTTCAAGCTTCTTTAATGAGTTCTTGCTTTAATCATATGCTTCTACCATGATGCCATATACTAATATGATGCATCCTATCATACTTATAATGCTTTCTACAATGATAGCTATTTTTCACAAAAACTGAAAAAAACTAAGTGAAGGAGCTTATCTTAGTTATAGCAGAGATATTTTACTTCCTCCTTCTTTGATCTATTCTTCTCAGATTCTTCTATTTCTTCGGTGACATGGGCTTCATTCCTTTCTATCCTTTTCTTGTTCTCTGTTTTGATTTTCATCCAATCTCTCTTGAAATGCCCATATTCCCGATAGCCATAGCATTGGATCTTTGACATATTGATATTCTTCTTTTGTTGAGGACCAAACTTCCCAAATTTTCCTTTTCCTTTAGCCATGGTAGAAAGTGCTTGAAATTGATCGTTTGATCCTACATCACTTTTTGCCTTTAACCTGGTTTCTTCAATATTACATAATGACCAAAGTTCACTGAATGGGGTAGATTCCTTCTTTCCCTAGATGCTTGATACAAAGTTTCCCCATTCATCAGGTAGTGCATTGAGCACCATGTTGGCAATCTCTTTATCAAACATTATTTATCCCAACTGCTATAGTTGGTCTCAAATTTTTTATACCCTCATAAGATATGAGGATATCCCTTCTTCATTTGATACCTTCATCTTATATAACTCAGTTCTCAAAGATATGACTTCTCCGGAGGTACTTACGGAGAACAATTCTACCAACTTCTCGTAGATTTCTTTTGATGTCTCCAACTTTGCAACATAAGGTATGGGGGGGTCCTTGATGGATTCTATAAGGATCCTTTGAGCCCTTATTTCCCCTTTCATATACTAAGCTAGAGCTTGATATTCTTCTTTTGGAGGTTTAGTGATTGAACCCTTAACATGTTCAACAACTTCATTTTCTATGAGGATTGAATTTATCCTCTTCTTCCAATTTGATGACCCAACCAACTTGTTGTGCTCCTTTCAAAATGAAGTAATTTTGATGGAAGTTTCATACATAAATATAGAGGTACTTAATTGTCAAGTGAATATGTTTCTTGATGAAGATGTCTTCAACTTGACGCCTTCTTGATGATGTTGATGATAAAGGATGTCCTCTTAATGAAGATATCTTCCTTCAAAAGTGATCCTTGACTCAAAGAGAGGGACATCACCTTGATTCCTTAATGATGATGAAAAGGATTCTTCTTTCTTCCCTTGGATGTAGAAACTTAAAAATGCTTCAATGTGTAGTCCTTCCTTGAGGTCTTCTTTGATGATGATGTTCGAGCTTCCCAAGAATGCTTCAAGTGTAGAACTCAATGAGTTAGGGTTCTGATACTCTTTAGTTACTTCCTTTAAGATGGTGAGAGGGTTGGTCCATTTTGATAATTGATGCTCTTGATGTTTACTGGATCACCTTTTTGTGCTTCAACCCTTGAGTTTCCTTCTTTAATAATGATCTTCAAACTTCCTTTCTTTTTGTCATGGTCACATTAGATATGAAACCATGTTGAGAAATCTAGGGCCAAAAAATTAGATGATTTATCTTCTATTGATATTTTCTCATGATTTGATTTTACTTAACTTGATTAACTTCTTCTTTCACTCATTATTATTATGTTCTTATCATCAAATAGCTATCAAACCATAAAGAACAATGAGATAAGATAACACAAGGTATAGGCGATCATTCAGGGCCAAAACCTCTCCACTTGAGAAGAAAAACCACGAGAATTTGTCTCTTCTTATAGAACTTCAATTAACAAATTCCAAGACTTATGACCCTTCACAAAGACCCCACTAAGACCCAATCAAAGCTTTCCTCCTTGATGAGTTGTACTTCTAGCAAATTCGACCTCAATAACTTATGCAATTTCGACCTCCTAGCAGATTCTTCTACAACTTCAACCTCCCAACAGATTCTTCTGCAACTTTGACCTCCAACAGTTTCTTTTAGAAAAATCGTAGGTGACATGTGTGAGATATGATGGATATTTTGCCTTTATTTTTCATTCACTTGAGACAATACCTTCTCCTTATAAAATCGGCTTGCAAGGGAGACTTCCTTTGACCCAAAAACTCCGGATCTCTTGGAGTGACTGCAATTTGATATATGTTGTAGCAAGATGATACCCTAACCTTCGCATGTGTGGATTAATATAGCCCAAAAATAGTCCTTAGAGTTCTTCGCTCTTCCTTCCTTTTTTCTTCTTTCCTTCACTAGGTATTAAGCTTCTTATTCTAGCTTGATTGAACATCTTGATGCTTGAGTGAGTGCTCCTTGAATGAGGTCGAGTACACCGTTATATAGGATTCCTTAAGTCCTTTATAGGATGACATGTCCTTCTATATAGGTCGACTTATCCGTTTAGAAGGTCAACTTGGTGTAGCATCATGATGAGGTCTTGGAGGGTCTTTGACTCTAGTTTGAATCAAATAAAATTTTCCTTTACAATATGTAACATGCCCAAATGAGTCTTCAATATATGACAAGGAATTAATTAACCTAGAAGCACTCAATGGGTTCTTGACTATTGTGAAGACAAATCCCCTCTGCGGACAGACACGATCCCTCTAGCCTAATGAGTGGGTAAAGCAACAAAGTTAAAAAACTAACATACACTTTCCTAGTTTATGTTCGGCAAATGCAGAGAGAAGGAGAAATCTACCTTGCTCTGATGCTAATCACTCGATCCTTAGAGATGGATTTGAATCTTTCGATCCAGGCCTCACTCCTTAGTTGTTCTTCACGTCCAGGTACCTACAAGGAAGGTCAAAGTACTATGCAAGATACAAGAGCATATATGGAATACATCAAACATAAAATACTTAACAGATCAAGGAACATTAAGCTGATAGCATAAACATTTACACAATTATGGAAAGTGAACATCAGATTTATATATTAACAAGCTAAAAAGGGAAGCACACAACCTATGCCTTGATGTTGGATACCTTTGTTCATTTTGGGTTAAATCAGATGTGTTTTAGCTCAATTTTTTTTTGGAGGGGCTATTAATACATGAGATCTCCAGAACCCAGAAATCGTTTGGAGAAATTCCACCCGGATTGTGAGTTATTAAAATAATTAATATTTTAATGGGTTCCTAAGTCTAAACTTAGGAAAATAAAAATATTAATGTGTATTAATAAAAATATGGGTGAGAAGGTTCTAAGTGACGAGGATCAAGCATGTTTTAATCTTAGCCGTTTATTAGAGATTATATCACGATTGTTGATTCATCAATAGGAAAAGTATAAGAGGAGGCTTCAGGGTCAGTTGGAGACACACCAAGAGATCAAAGAGTTCGATTTTTCTGGGGCATGGTTTGCTGAGAAAGTCGAGCTAAGCGATCTGAGTTGTAGTGAGAGGGGTATTTAGATAGAGGGACTTCAGTCCAAGGCTGAGGATACATAGCAGAGAGGTAGAGCAGCAATTGGAGAGACAACATAACTCCAAAGAGGGTGACATAGAAGCTAGAGGGGCTGACGCAGTTCCTTAGAGGCAACATTGGGTTTTTTGTGGGGCAGAGAGAGAAACAATTCAACATATCGACTTTTGAGAAAGGGAGGCTCACTAAGAGGGTGACACAGCTCATACAGGAGGTGAAGGAGTTCCAACATAGAGCTTGGAGGAGCCATCATTGCCCATAACTGGGAACAACAATTGTCATATGTGGGTTTTGATCATCCAGTTGCTAGAATTGTCAAAATATCTCTCTTCGGATAGAGGTACTTCTGCCAGGTTTATTATCTATTGGGTGAGCCGGATTTGGCACCCTAGTTGTATTCATAAATCTTCTTAATAATACAAACCCTCTATATATTGCGTCGTTTTTCCCGAATTGGATTTTTCCGGGGACGATTGTCCAAAAATAACGGTGTCCCTTGTGTGATTGTCTCAATTTATTTCAGTTCATGATATGTATGTCTGTGTAGGCTGTAATAGTGTTTTCATCATTGTTTAAGTAATTAAATAACTTTTTGAATGTAAATAACAAGTTGGAGATGATAAACTAGTGATTGTAGTAAGATTTCTGATGTGTAGAATTAGAAATTTTCACATGGTATCAGAGCATTACAGATCATAGGAGACTGAAGACACCAGTCAATAAATCCAAAGAATTTGCTACAGAGAAGCAGTTGTCCTGAGTGACAACGTTGTTTCAGAGGCAAAGGAGCAGTTGTAGGAGTGACGCAGAGGCTCACGCAATGACTGCGTCAATATTTCGAGCCTGTAGAGGGTGACACAGAGCCAAAGAGGAGCCCACACAATGACTCGTTAGCTCTCTAGGCCAGTGCAAATCCTGAGAAGTTTGAATTGGTAATTTGTCGAGGCTGAGGGAGTAGAGCAAATTTGATTTGAGGAGTTGGTGGGACGCTGTTTCTGTTGGTGCAGAACAATGTCTGTGGAGACAAAGCCAAGGTAGAGGGAATCACTGCCTTGACAGATTTCTAGCCAAAAGAAATCTAGATTCGGGTTGATGCAGCAAAGGAGGATTGGAGAGGAAGTGATTCAACATTCGGTTGGAGGATTTACATGAAGGAAATTAAGATTCAGAGGGAGTCCAGAGGAGCTTGTTCCTTATAGTATTTCTAGCACCAAAGAAATCCAGATCCAAGTCTTACTAGATTGACATCGTGAGAGGAAGAAGAGAACCAATCATATTTTTTAGTAGAGATGGAAATGAATGAGTTGATGGATCAGGATAGATTGGATGGAGCATCCAATTTTGTCACCTAAAAGGCCAGGATCCTGGCAATCCTAGAAAAAAATCACATTAAGGACTATGCCTTGAAGGTAGTTATTGAGTGGTCAACGCTGATCCGTTGAAGAAGTACTAGGACGCCCAGGATAAGGCCAAGTGCATGACCCTAGACGGGGTCAGTGATCATGTAGTACCACACATTTCTGAGAAGAACACAACAAGGGAGATGTGGGAGGTGATGACCACCTTGTATCAGGGATCTTCCGTCCAATGGAAGATGCTCTAAGAAAATAAGTTGAGACAATACCAGATGCAAAAGGGAGAAGACATCAATCCCTTCCCTCTCAGGTTGGAAGGGATTCACAACTAGTTGACTTCTATGGGATCTACACCAGGTCCTGAGTTCATGGTTAGGACTGCCCTAAATCCAGTCACCGAGGACTAGGAGACTTTTGTCCAAAGTATCTTGGGTAGAGTGACTCTCCCTAGTTGGGAGGAGATGTGGGTAGCTCTTCGACAAGAAGAGCTCAGGAGGATGACCAAGACAGGGAGTAGCGACAAGGGAGCCTGGGTCAAGAAGGAGGAGGAGGAGGATGCAGCTCTCGCATCATCGGGACAACAAGTGCAACAAAAGAGAAAGAAAAATGACATCACCAAGGTCAGATGATTCAACTATGGGGAATTGGGACATTATGCGACTTAGTGCCCCCAAAATAAGGGTAAGGGGGAAGCTTCTAAGTCAAAGGCTGCTACAGCAAAAGCGGACAAGGAAAGTGAGGATGACAATTGTGCCATGAGTGCTCATGTGCCTTTGGAGAAGAGGTGGGGCGACATGAAGTTGTAGTTGAGAGGACTACATGGAAGGGCAGGATCCTTGAGGTGCCTAAAATCTTGGATCACATAAGGCTACGGGAGCCCTTAACAACAGTAGCATAATGATGGGTGTCAGTTGGAGCAAAGTGTGATGGAGCGACAGTAGCAGAGCGAGAGTGCCAGAGTTTGAGGCAGCGCAGAGGATGTTGTAGCAGTGCGAGAGTCACAAAGCAGTTTGCAGCAGCACAGTGACAGCAGAGGGTCAACACAGATTAGCAGCAGAGGTAGCTTCAGCATCATGAGGCATCCATACTAACCAGGATGTCAGTTTTTGAGTGAAGTTTCAATTACTTACTTCTCAGTAACTGAGTTGTAGTGCAACAGTTAGCAGTGACAATGTTATGGGTGGCATGATGCAGCATTTTGAGAGGGAGATGTAGTGCAAATGTAGTAGTGACAATGGAAGATTCGTGGGCAACAACGGTGCAGTGGATGAAGGGTAACAGGCTAAGCATCAACAACACAGAGGACCGATGCAGTGGATTAGGGTAATACTTCTGTTGAGAAGTGTTACTAGAGCACAATCCTCACTAAGAGGGAGTGTTGATTTTGGATAGCATCAGATGTGATCTAGCTCCGAAATTTGGTGGAGGGGCTAGAACACATGAGATCTCCAGATGATCCAAAATGGATTTTGGATAGATTCCTAAGTCAAGGTGTTCCTCTCAGAGGAAAAATGAAAGTCCAAGGAATTTCTTGGAACTAGCCCCATTACAGAGATCGTCTCATTCATAATCTGTTGCAACTCGAATGGGCAAAAATAGACTTAGGATGCAAAAGTTATTGCAGAAAGAAGATGCCTTGTTCTTTGGGAAAAGAGGAAAAAATCCTTTAAAAATTGGCAAAAGACCCTCATAAGGGAAAATCGCATCGCATGAGGCAAAGAGGAGGACTTAAGGTCATCTAGAAGGCACCCCCGATTAGTGACCTCCGATGATCGGATCGGCAGGTCGAATCGGAGGTAGGCGGTGTATACCCAAGGCAAATGTCCCAAGAAATGTGATATTGCGATATGTCGATCACCGAAATCGGCCGGTTGGCATCGGCGGTGGCCATGACACAAGGCAAAGGCAAGACCCTTGTGTCGAGCGATGTTACAATCGCCAATATCGGCAGATCATAATTGGCGACGCCACGAGGCAAAGGCGGGACCCTGGGCTAAGTGATATCACGATCGTCGATATCGGCATCGGCAGATCGCGTTGGCATAGGCCACGCCATATGGCTTACCCTGGGTCCACGCAATATTGCGACTTGCGATACATATCCAGACCTGATGGGTTTATGAATGCAAATATATAATGTGTCAAGTCCGCCATAAGGTCCTCCAACGGGCTTTTGCAATGTTTAATGTATTTTTAAAAATACAAAAGAAAACCATGGAACGTGCCTATGTGACTTGCGATGGCAATTTAAAAGGCAGACTTGATAAAAGATAAGGTGGAATTCATAATATTTGAAGTCCGAAAAAATGGCAGATTAATGATTTTTCCTGTGTTTTAGCGTTTTCGTAAATAGAGAACGCTATTCTGGGGGATTTCAATGGTCCAAAGGTCCTTTCCGTTGTGGAACACGTGGCCACCTCCCGTAAAGACATTATGCAGTGATTGCTAATGCTTAGAAGAGGGATTTGAGCAGATAGAGGTCGGAAGCCAGAAAGCCCGAGAGGGAAAATGAACAGACAACACCGATTGGCTAGAAGCCACAAAATGACAGAAAAAGAAGATAATAAGCGGTGCTGAGACAGAAGCAAAAAAAAGCTAAGCCAAAGCAGGAAGCTAGGGCAATTAAGAGAGAGAGAGCTCAACTGAGTAGAGGGAACGTAAACAAGCAACACAGAAAGCAAAAGCTGAAGCGTAGAGCAGCCAAGGGAGTCAATTGGAGTTCAAGTGAAAGGCGAGAGAGCTATAAATTGCAGAGAGCCAAAGAAGCCAGAGTCAAAGAGCCAGAGACAAGAGCCAGAGCCAAGAACCATAGTGAGAGCCGAGAGCCAAAAAGCCGAGAGCTTCAAGAGCCAGGGAGAGATGGTGTTCTGAGACCATTGTTCCTGTGTAAAACAGTGGAGTTGAGCCAAGAGCTTGTAAAAGTACCTGCCATAATCCCAGAGAGCCTAGTCAAGTTGACTAGAGCTCAAGGAGACGTAGCCCAAGAGTTTTGGGTGAACTCCAAGTTAAATTGTTGTCTTATGTGTTTGTTTTACTACTGCATTATTTATTGTTATATGTATTTATATATCAGTTTCAACACATTAATTTACAACACCTGAACAGTTTAAAACAAATACTAGCATACACCTTAATATCAAGCACTTATTAATTCCGCATTGGTTAATCAATAGGACTTAGGAATATTTAAAGCTTTGGGAGTGGGAGAGGTTCTTGGAAGTTGGACAAGAAGCCTAAGTGCCCCATTTTCAGATCAGGTGCTATCAAAGCTTAAGTTTGATTAAACCCACCTTCAAAGGAGGTTATATCAGAATGCTTAATTGACAGAGCAAAGATTGCTTATCTGAAAGGTGTTTGGGCAGTCAAGGTTGATTGTCTGATTGATGTATGCTTGTTGCAGACTGACTATTTTCTGAGTTTGCAGAGGTGAAGGGAAAGCTGTTGATAGCGCAGTCCAAGGAGGACAAGAAGGAAGAAGGGCTGAAGGCATTCTTCTATTCCAAAGGACCTCAAAGCAATCCTTGAAGCACAAGAGGTTTGTTGCAAAAGGTTGCTTAATAAAACACTTTATTAATATTGTTTGAAGTTCTTTTGTTCATTGGTATAATGACAACTTCTACAAGTGAGTCATCAAATTCTTCTTTCTTCATCACAAGACTCTTTGATGAAGATATGAAGGAAGACTCGTTCACCATGATGGAAATGGTGAGAGAAATGTGTGAGGATGGAAGGAAGAGCAACATACTTAGAGAGTAGTTGAATTCCATGAAGGAAGAGAAGCAGTTGCTTTCTGACAAATTGCAGGAAATGGAGAGGCAACTTCATATTGCAAATATGAACCTGAAAAGGATGCATGAGTTGGAGACACACAGCTCTTTGTTGCCCAAGAAGCCTTAGTCAAGTATCATCTTGAAGAAGAGGTAAACCATTCCAGTTTGTCTTCAAATTCATCTGAGAATGCTTATATTGGTTCTTTTGAAAAACATACTAGAGGCATAGGTTCCAAGCTAATGTTACAAGATGGGCTATGAAGGAAAGGGCTTGGGAAAGCATGCACAAGGTATTGTTGAACCAATAATGGTTGAGGAAAGGCCTAAGTATTTGGGTCTTGGCTATGGACAGTCTTATGGAGAGAGTTCCAAAGCTGCCATGAAGGCCATTGAAATAGCTCCAAGGAGGGGTTGCAATGCAGAGTGTAAAGATTGTGTTCAGGAGGAATGCAATATCTTGAAACATCACTTGCAGGATGCAGGTGTACAAAAGCACACACTTGAACCAAAGAGTTGTTGAAACTCTAACAACCTTGAAGAGATTGATGGTGTTCCAAAGAGAGCCACTTCTTCATTTTCTTCACCTCCTCTTGAAGGCAATAAATGTGAAAGAGGCAAGTATAAATCTAGTTCTAGATACATCCCTTTTGATTTTGCAAAGCATGGTAAATTTCCAGATAAGCATGGGAAAAAAATTGCATGTTCCTTTTGTGGTTTGGATAACTATCATGTTTCTAGATGTTGGAAGAGAATGGCCACATACAGGAAACTTTTGAAGGAAAAGAAGCAAAAAGCCAAAGGTCCATTGGACAAGGCAAATCATGCTGTCAAGAGGATGCACATGTGTTGCACTTACTACCATAAGCAAGGGCATCTTGCTGAAAGGTGTTGGACTCTGAATCCAACAATTCTTCCACCAAAGTTGAAGAAAGTGGAAAGATAAGATGGCAGAAATGGAAAGGAAGTTTCCATAAATAATGTGTTTCAAAACGATTCACATGTTGATGCTGATGTGCAGACAAAGGAAAAACCTTTGAACTGGATTGCATGTCTATTGATGCATATATTTGCATTTCTTTGTTGATGAGATGTAAGTTGCAGGTTTCTATCGAGATGGTGAATGGAAAATATTGAGTGGGAGACTCACTTTGTTGCTGCAACATTATATTTTGTTTCAGCTTCAAAAGTACAGTGTGCTTAAGTGAAAGTTGAAGGATGAAATGCATGCATAAGCATGATGTGCATGAACACAGGGATGTTGATGTTTTCCTTGTTTTGAACATGTATATGTAATTAACTTGAAGCGGTGATTGCTTTAAACATGCATGTAATGCTCACTTGAAAGAAGTTAACTTGGCCTCCAAGATGGAGATAGCGATGAAATGTTTTATCTTTTGAAAAGAGTTCTAATGGTCTTTTTCTACATGCTTGACTTGAAGGGTCATTTGTTTTTAAAGGCATGTTTTTTGGGCTTCTTGTCTAGTCCATCATTTGTATGCAGATACAAGACATGGGGTGTTCACGAGATGTGAAATCTGTTTCTTTTGTTGAAGCAGGAGTTTAGTCCATCCAGTTGTTGTCTGTATGCCTATTGTTGTTAACAGTTGTTGTTGGCAACATTTCAAACAGGTGCAAATGAAAGTTTTGTGGGGCAGATGAACTTCACATTTGTTTGAGCCACCTTGGATCAATGATCAGGGCAGGGAAATTTAAACTACCTTCTGTGACCATTTCAGCAGAAGTTCTGTAGGAAGGCAAGGAGGAAGACAATTCTTCCCAGGAAGACTAGCCCATCCAAGAAGGGAAGTGGTCAGAAACTTTGGTTTAGAGGCACTATGTAAGGCAAGTGTAGGGAGGCTGAAAGAAGAGGGTGAGTCACTCTCATTTACTGTTCAGATTAGTATATCAGTCTTTTGGAGACCAAAAGTTCTTTTAGTAGGAAGGCGTGATCCAAAATGGATTTTGGATAGATTCCTAAGTCAAGGTGTTCCTCACAGAGGAAAAATGAAAGTCCAAAGAAGTTCCTAGAAGTAGCCCCATTGCAGAGATCGTCTCATTATGAATATGCTGCAACTTGAATGGGCAAAAATAGACTTAGGATGCAAAAGTTATTGCAGAAAGAAGATGCCTTGTTCTTTGGGAAAAGAGGCAAAAATCCTTTAAAAATGGGAAAAAGACCCTTATAAGGGAAGATCGTATTGTAGGAGGCAGAGAGGAGGACTTAAGGTCGGGCAGAAGGCACCCCCGATCAACGATCTCTGATGATTGGATCGACAGGTCGGATCGGAAGTAGGCAGTGTATACCCAAGGCAAAGGTCTTGGGCGATGCAATATCCCGATCAACAAAATCGGTCGATTAGCATCGGTGGTGGCCATGACACGAGGCAAAGGTGGGACCCCCATGCCGAGCGATGTTGCGATCGTCGATATTGACGGATCGCAATCGGCAATGCCACGAGGCAAAGGTGGGACCTCGAGCCAAGTGATATCGTAATCCTCGATATCGGCATCGATGGATCATGTCTGCATAGGCCACGCCATATGGCTTACCCCAGGTCCATGCGATATTGCGACTTGCGATACATATCTGGACCTGACGGGTTTATTAATACAAATATATAATACGTCAAGTCCACCATAAGGTCTTCCGATGGGATTTTGCAATGTTTAATGTATTTTTAAAAATACAAAAGAAAACCATGGAACGTGCCTATGCGACCTGCGATGGTGATTTAAAAGGCAGACCCGATAAAAGATAAAGTGGAATTCATAATATTTTAAGTCCAAAAAAATGATAGATCGACGATTTTTCCTATGTTTTAGCGTCTTTCTCTGTGTAAATAGAGAATGCTATTCTGCGGGATTTCAAAGGCCCAAAGGTCCTTTCCATTGTGGAACATGTGGCCACCTCCCCTAAAGACATTATGCAGTGATTGCTAAGGCTCAAAAGAGGGATTCGAGCGGACAAAGGCCTGAAGCCAGAGAGCCCGAGAGGGAAAATGAATAGACGACGCCGATTAGCTAAAAGCCACAGAATGATAGAAAAAGAAGATAATAAGCAGAGCTGAGACATGATCAAAAAAAAGCTAAGCCAAAGCAGGAAGCTAGGGAAATTGAGAGAGAGAGCTCAATTGAGCAGAGGGAACGAAAACAAGTAATGCAAAAAGAAAAAGCTGAAGCATAGAGCAGCCAAGGGAGTCACTTGGAGTTCAAGTGAAAGGCCAGAGAGCTGTAAATTGTAGAGAGCTATAAATTGCAGAGAGCTAAAGAAGCTAGAGCCGAAGAGCCATAACTAGAGCCAAGAGCTAGAGCCAAGACCCAGAGCGAGAGTCGAGAGCCAGAAAGCCGAGAGTTTCAAGAGCCAGGGAGAGATGGTGTTTTGAGCCCATTGTTCCTATGTAAAACAGTGGAGTTGAGCCAAGAGCTTGTAAAAGGACCTGGCATAATCCCAGAGAACCTAGTCAAGTTGACTAGAGCTCAAGGAAACGTAGTCCAATAGTTTTGGGTGAACTCCAAGTTAAATTGTTGTCTTATGTGTTTGTTTTACTGCTGCATTATTTACTGTTATATGTATTTATATATTAGTTTCAGCACATTAATTTACAACAACTGAACAATTTAAAACAAATACCAACATACACCTTAAGATCAAACACTTATTAATTCCACATTGGTTAATCAATAAGGCTTGGGAATATTTAAAGCTTTGGGAGTGGGAGAGGTTCTTGTAAGTTGGACAAGAAGCCTAAGTGCCCCATTTTCAGATCACCAGAACCTAGAAATTGTTTGGAGAAATTCCACCTAGATTGTGAGTTATTAAAATAATTAATATTTTTAATGGGTTCCTAAGTCTAAACTTAGGAAAATAAAAATATTAATGTGTATTAATAAAAATATGGGTGAGAAGGTTCTAATGATGAGGATCAAACATGTTTTGATCTTAGCCGTTTATTAGAGATTAGATCACGACCATTGATTCATCAACAAAAAAAGTATAAGAGGAGGCTTGAGGGTTAGTTAGAGACACACCAAGAGATCAAAGAGTTCAATTTTTCTGGGGCGTGGTTTGTTGAGAAAGTCGAGCTAAGTGATTTGAGTTGTAGTGAGAGGGGCAGTTCGGTAGAGGGACTTCAGTCCAAGGCCAAGGATACATAGCAGAGAGGCAGAGAAGCAACATGAGAGACAGTGCAACTCCAAAGAGAGTGACACATAAGCTAGAGGGGTTGATACAGTTCCTTAGAGGCAACGCTGGGGTTTTCTGTGGGGCAGAGAGAGCAACAATTCAGCATATCGAATTCTAAGAAAGGGAGGCTCACTGAGAGGGTGAAACATCTCATAGAGGAGGTGACACAGTTCCAGCACAGATCTTGGAGCAACCATTGTTGCCCATCACTGGGAACAACAATTGTCATCTGTGGGTTTAATTATCCAGTTGCTGGAATTGTTAAAATATATGTCTCTAGATAGAGGTACTTTTGCCAGGTTTATTCTTTGTTGGGTGAGCCGGAGTTGGAACCCTAGTTGTATTCATAAATCTACTTAATAATGCAAACCCTTTATATGTTGCACTGGTTTTCTTGAATTGGGTTTTTCCAGAGATGATTGTCCAAAAATAACGGTGTTCCTTGTGTGATTGTCTCAGTTTATTTCATTTCATGATATGTATGTATGTGTATGCTACAATAGTGTTTTCATTGTTGTTTAAGTAATTAAATAACTTGTTGAATGTAAATAACAAGTAGGAGATGATAAACCAATGATTGCAGTAGGATTTCTTATGTGTAGATTTAGAAATTTTTACAACCTCCTTTTGGTGGATGTCCAAGTCCATGCAAAGACTCTTCAAGCACTCCTTCTCTAAGCTAGAATGGGTAGCATGTAAGCATAATCTCAACATAGGGATGCAATAATCAATGACCAACCATTTGGGGATGGAAGGGGGTGAATTTAGAGGAAGGGAGAGGGAGTTAGGGATACACAATAGAGGGAGGAAGGTCCATATCTCAAGGGAAAATCCCACGAAGATAAGATCAAGAGGCCCAAATGAGAGAGCTCGACCATATCAACAATAACCAATATCCAGCTTGTTGTTCTCGAAGGGTCTAGTGAGCGAAGTTTCTCCTCTAGTTTGGGAAAACCTACTAGAAGAGGTTCAACATAGGTTTTTCTATGAAAACTCGTGCTAGTAGTGCAAGTGTATAACTAAGCAACCTGCCATCAGCACAGGCAGGCAGTGGAGAAAAGCACACTAATGCCAAAAATTAGGTTTTTAGCCAACCTTCTCCAGAATGGATTCAGGGTAGTTTTCCTTTGATTCTTGAGGGAGGCTTTGGTCTATATATCATGATGGATATGTGTCACAGTAGTCAATGTTTCGGCACTTCGAGATATGGTACGGGAAGTGAACATGAGGTATGAACAAAATACAGTGTAAAAAATTCCCACTAAAGCATGAAGGTAGAATAAGGAGTGATGACTGATATGATTTACAAGTTAGTGCAAGGACGAGAACAACATCATTAGGAGAGTTGAAAATCAACCATATACATATATGACATCTCTGATAATCATGCATGATGATACAACAATAGGTGTCCAATAATACATGAGTTTGAGGCATGGATGTAACCATCCGTATAAAAGGGATCATGTGCAAAGATCCTTGGTATTGTCGCAGCGATCCAAATAGAAAGGATCATGAATATGGACCCACGGTATGGTCGTAGCCATCTGTCGAGAGGAAACATGTGTATAATCATGAATGATTCATAACTCCACGCAACCTAGACTTTATCAAACAAAATCCAGGGTCTTGCGCTATGCCTCGACTCGATCAATGTACAAATTCTAACATGTGAATAGAGGTGTTAAAGTCGAACATGATAGAAAACCATCTGATTACCGGTCAATGATGTAAACTGTTAACATGCACAAGAGAAACCACCAATGATGACAATGGCTCGTAAAGTTACAATAATCCATGAATGTGAATGATGAAGCTGAAGTCAAACACCCGTGGAATCATCTAAGCGAAGGTCAATGATGTAAAATTGTCGTTGAATGCAAAGAACTTGCCATTGAGGCATGCAAGCTCTAAGGCACTGGAAGGGAGTTTCTAGATCATCTTCCTGGATAATGAGATGAAGTCGATAAGAAGTGATCCATCGAAGGAGGGCCATAATGAATCCCACATCATCAACACGAAACAAAATGATGTAGTAGAGTAGATAAGTATGATCTAGGACTGTGGCAGAAAGTCAGGCAATGTATAAGTGGTAAAGAATTGCAGATAGGACTTCTCTTGGACATATCAATGAAACGACTCCAGAGTTTGGCAGCATTTGACTCAACAAAGGATCATAGATCATGATGACGGAATGGTATGATCAGATGAGAGGAAAAATGGATTCCCCAAACCTAGGAAGGCAAGTGACGAAGTGAGGATGTCCCGAACTTGACACGAGTAAAATATGAGTGTCATGTTCAAGAGCGACATGCTACCTTTACAGGATAAAAGAGATGAACACTTTCACTTCCCCCCCGACCATTTCTGACGAGTACCCAATATTTTTTATTGCAAGCTTAAAGGGGATAGGATATGCTTACCATATAAGTTCACCATTCGGATGAATCCATCCTAGTAAGTTTTATGAGCCCTAGGAAGGAGGAACTCAACCTTGTCATGGTGACAAGTCTAGCGTCGTTTAAGTTTTACGAGTCCGATGAAGGTGAAACTCTCCATGTTTTTCATGTTTAGAGAGTTTGAAAAATAATCGGAAAAGAAAACTCCAAAGGTCCCTTTTCGTAAATCGTCTCTTGAACCCGAAGAGGTAGAAAACAATATCCAAGGGAACCTCTTAGCCATGTTCGACTAAGGTATTCCTTTTTCATACAATAGTTTATCTCAGTCCAGAAAAGGGTTAAACTTATATTGAGTAGACGTCATTTCGTTTACTTTTACGAGTTTGAAATGACAAGTACTCGACAATCTTTTCATTTTTTTAGAGTCAAAAAATATTTTAAAGATGACTCCAACGGGTCGCTTTTTCGTTTATTTTTAACAAGTTCGAAAAAGTGATAAATTAAAACTCGTTGAATTAGTCAAGATAAATCACCGTCACTAATAACATATGACCTATCACTGCACAAGGAAACACACATTATCGTTTTCAAGGAAAAATAAAACGAGTGAAATATGCCCTAATTTGGTAAAAATATTATTTAAAAGACAATAAATAGGGCAAAAAGTAAGTTATTTTACCATTTTACCAATTTGCAATTGTGAGAGCATTTTTACCTCATTTAACCTCGATTTTTAGGCAAGGATCACGATCAATCCAGGACACCATTTGTCAAGCCGCTTGTTGCAGGTAAGAGATTTGTCCCTTTCCTTCATTTTGGTAGTTATTTTATGCTTTTTCATCCATAGGATAGGTTGCAAGGAAGACTTACAAAAAAATTACATCGTGGGTGACCAGCGCGGGTTTCACCCATCGGATTCGCGCTACTCAGCCTGAGGTCAGTTAGGCACTCGCACTAGCAGTGCGAGAAAATTCCTAAATAGATGCGTTGGCGCCGAGGTAAAAACTTTGAAGTGAAATCTTCCATGTTAAATAGTTAATCTTGGATTTTCTCTCCATGCATGCTCATGAAATGTTAGTTTGTTGATTTTTTGCAGGATAACCAATCCAAAATGGTGATTGAATGGGAAGAGAGGGGTCATGAAGTTGAAGACCATTAGGCTATGCATGATGAAGACTGTATTGATACCCTACGAGCATGTGGATTGTTTAGATCAGAGCACAACTTGAGTTATTGCAACACTTAATCAGTTGGTGGGATGTAGATCGCCAATTGTTCATGTTCGGGGATCAAGAGCTCGAAATAGAGGTTGCCAACATTTACTTTATTACTGGGTTGTCCATAAAGGGACAACGAGTGCAGCTATCTAGATCACGTACTAAGGGAGAGAGCATGGATATGCTTATTGTGAGGCATTTTCTGGAGGCAAAAAAGGGTAACAGCGGGAAAACTAACATAAAGACCATTACCAACCTCCCATTGCGAACATTCCTACACACTATGGCCTGAATAGCTGGGGCACAAGCATTGCATGAGGCATCAAAGTCTCGTTTCCAGTATGTAATCAAGTTCCTAAATCCCATGGTCTTTAATTGGTGTGAAGGTTTATTGGTGTGCATGAAGCGCCAACTAACCAAGTGCAAGTTAGGGAATCTGAAACAATTTGGTTTCAAATCTATTCTGGTGATGTTCATCCTGGAACGTCTGCCATTGAAGTCTCATTTCCAGTATGTGATCGAGTTCCTAAATCCCATGGTCTTTAATTGGTGTGAAGGTTTTTTGGTGTGCATGAAGCGCCAACTAACCAAGTGCAAGTTAGGGAATCTGAAACAATTTGGTTTTAGATCTAGTCTAGTGATGCTCATCCTAGAACGTGTGCCATTGTTTCACTATCAGTGGTTGGAAGTGGATCCACGATTACTCAGATGGGGAGAGTTAATGCAGCAACATAGGGTTGGTCAACATATGTCATTCCCTCCAACATTTTTTGGATGGCTGCATCAACAACTAATCATGGTCGATGATTGGGCATATGTAGGCATGGATTTCTGAGGAGGTCCAGATCTTCCACTCCCTCCAGGGGCACAATGGACCGATTCAGGTAAAAAACCATTTTTGAAGTTTTTATCATTTTTTTGTGTATGTGTACTCATATTTGACTTATAATGTCATGCAGATGTTGGACCAGAGAGACCTCCAGGGGTTTGTCCAATAGGCAAGCAAGTGGCATGCTAGATTGAGGAGGCTCCTCCATATGTGGAGGGAGAAAATCCTATCGTCAAAGTAGAGCGCAATCTGGAAGCTTTAACCAGGGGGATTCCTGAGCACGCCTCAATCGATGAGGTTCCATTACGCTACCCGAGGCACACTGTAGGGGTTCCCGCCAAACTGCGTTGGCTGCTGGGTCGAGTTATCAGAGTTGTCTCGTGCTATCATGAGCACCATGTGGGCGAATAACCAACTTCTAGTTTACTCTCTGCATTGTATAGGCTTATAAAACCATGTGTCTCGGAACACTAATTTTGTTATTTTGATGTAGCAAACTCTTTTGCAAACACTCGATATATATGTGTGTGTGTGTGTGTGTGTGTTCCCATTTACCAAATCTGATATGTGCTGATTTATGATTTACAAGTTTTGCAAATGTCTATCTAGCACATAATTAGCCAATGCATCTATTAACGTGTTCATGCGTCTTGGAATGTGATGATAAGTAATAAAGTCAAATTCTCATTCCAATAAACGAACTCACAACTACATTCTCAAAATTTGAGGATTTTAACTGAATATTGTCCAGTAAGTTGTAGCACAATGAGCTGCAAATCAAGTTTTACGATTAACTCTCTAATGCCAAGAGCAATAGCTTCTGACAAAAGTTCGATGATCGCACTATATTCGGCAATGTTATTAGTCATTCAACCTAAACATATACCTTGTAAATTCAATAACTCACCATTAGGGTCATAGATTGCCCGTGCAACATAAGATAGATTTTGTGTACTACGACAAGCACCATTAGCAAAACTGACGTAATGGTTGGATGACATCTGCAAACCAAGTAGAGCACGAGGTAAGAAGAGGAAAAGGTTTGCAAAAGCAAACTAACACACCAAAACCACACTGCACACTAATGTACATAAGTATTTACACGAATAATCACGCATAATACTTTCAGATGGAGCCCATTTGCGAACTTGGGTAATCGATCAACAGAGAATAAAACCAAAGTTTCACCGTTGGCATGACGTGTAAACATCAACTTGACCAAATGGTGGAATCACACACATAAATGACCATGCCCGCATGCCCCCTGGGTGAGTTAGGGTTACAAGTCATAGGATGAATATCCCATTGCGATAATGGGCAAACAATAAAGATTCAGTGAGAAGATCTCATAAGAAGGCAAGAAAATATTAATCTCATTACGAGAAAAAGATGCCCCTAGTTGAAAGATTTTGACAATCTCAGGTTGGACTGAAATGTCAATGGGAAAGGTAGCAATAATGTTCCCCATGTTTCCCTCAGACAAAACTTCATACACCATAATGGTGTTTGAAGTGGATGGGTGAGTGTACAGGAAACAAAGGTATCTAGACATGATGAAATCTCTCCAAGACTTGGGAGAAATGAGGAACACCGATGAGCATCATTCTAGTGAGCTTCCTTAAGAGACATAACCTTGGTGATACTCTCGTCAATGGGAAATGTCTCATTTAAGGGATTTGGAGAATCCCAAGAACCAAGCCAAGGGGACTGTGAATACACGTCTGGATGCATACTAAGAGTAGTATGACTTTCAGAAGTGACCGCGGAAGCCAAAATAATAGCTTTATAAGCTTGTTCTATTGGGCTGAGCGGCATAACATCGCCAAAAGAATTAACTTGATCGGGAGAAGGAACGATCCAAGGATCGTAAGAAGTAGAGATAATGTTGATAGAAGCAACATGAGGAGGTGGGAGCGAAAAAGTTCCCATAAGAGCAAAGTCTTTAAAAAGACCCGCCCCAATGATCTCATAAGGAATGTCGGTATTTCCCACACATGGCACGTTGCCATTGAAGAACCATAAGAGAAAAAGGCTAACTAATCAACGATGACTATTTTCTCTTCATGAGGAAAACGAAGCACACAAAACAAAGAAGAAACCACACAAAACATAGCATGAGTCCAACTTCGTTCATGTAGAAGGTTATAATTCAAACTTGCATCAATGAATTCTACCTCTAGTTCAACAGTTTTCCCTTCCAACATGATGGGCAAACTCGTGAGAATACTGTAAGGACGAGATCCTTTGCCATCAAAGGCTTCTAAGGTGTTTAGAGACTGGTTGGGAGGTGGAGAGCTGATAGCTTTCTAGCATTAAACAAACATGATGCAGGTGGAAGTACCCTTATCAATCGTAGTCCAATGAATCATCTTCCCTTTTATAATGACTTGGATAAGGAATTCCAAGTTAATGGGGAAGCTAAGGAACATGATTTTCCAGGTCAAAAGTAATTAAATTTGAATCCATAGGGTCAATTCCTCCTATAGAGGATAGTAATGATTTCCACTGCATTGGACAAGTTTGGATAACATCTAAGGAAGACATGCCGAAGGCGCTTGAGCCAAATCTTCGACAATATTGTAATGCCGGGTAGCTCGCACATTCGGATTGTAAGATGATTTCCGAAGGGCACCCTTGGGAGGCGGTCGGATAGCATAGTGATTACTAGGTCTCTCAATATGAAGAGGACTAGAACTAGGCAGAGTAGAATTAGAAGGTGTATCTGTAACTTCTTTCTCCATATTTTGTTTTTGAGGAGTTTGATAGTCTTTTAACTAGGTGGCAACAGAAATAGGCATTGTTCCACTCATGTAAACTTGAGAACCCGAAGATGTGGAAGATTGCGGTTGTTCGACCAATTGGGTTTATTATGATGGGAAAGGTTCTTTTAATACAACTAGTGTCCCTTGAGTTCCTTTTAACAAGTGACTAACTTTCACACAACGGGGACAATCCTTGGTATAGTGATCTTTCTCACAAATGAGGCAAGGATATTTGGGCTTACGTTTAGATGCATCATCAACATATGAATTTGGAGGATCCTGTTTTAGGGTATCAGATTTTAATTTTCCTTTACCCTTCTTTTTACCTTTAGAGGCTTTGTCTTCCGTGGTAGACTGAATGACATTAACCTCAGAGGTTTTACCAGGATTTGGAGAGGGATTTGAAGGAGGATTGGATGCAGAATTCAAAACGGATTTTTGTTTCGAAGAAGCTTTACTGGAATTTTGAGTCACTGATCCAATAATACCATCAACAGGTGGTACAATCGGAGGTTTAGAAGATGCTGGATCCATAGATGGTCTTGGAGCATCAGGAAAGAGATCATATAACATGCCAGATTGGGAATACACCAAATCTAAATATTGGGCATGGGCAATGGCTCGATCTTCGGTTACACAACTTCCAATAGTTATGTCTGCAACAATTTTGTTGACGAATGATTTGGTAAACCATTCAATTAACAACTCATCAAGTATATCAAACTTGATAAGGCGACGCTAATGTCTCCATTCATGGATATGATTAGAGATGTGGGTAGTAGTATTTTGTTTAAAATACGTAAGCATATGGGTACCAGTTTCATAGCAAAATGGTAACTGGAAGTGAGTAAGGAAGGCCATTGCCAAAGAATTAAAGCCTTGATAAGCACCTCAAGGCAACTCGATGTACCATTTTTCAACAGAATCCGTAAGGGTGCATTGAAAAAGACGTAGACGAATAGAGTCATCAACCCAAGAATTACATGAACACCATAAATGGTAAGTCATAACGTGGGCCTGGGGGTCTTCTCTAGATTTTCCTTCAAATTTCGGACAACTGCCAAGAATCGTAGTAGGAACCGGAGGCCAATAGGGCGAATGAAGTATTGGATCATTAGTGAGCCTTGACACATCTAGTAGTTCCAATGTTGCTAGAAATGGAAATTGCAGGTTGAAAGGCATGGGAGGCCTTTGATAAGGCCCAACTTATGGATTCCATCCTTCTTGGTATGGGTTCTGCCCCCAAAGTGGAGGATTTTGACCATGAGAAACTTGATATTTCCCCCACTGAGGGGTATTCTGACCATACAAAGGTGGATTCTGTCCCCACAAGGGTGGGTTTTGACCAGGGTAAGGTTGATACTAATTTTCCATAGTCCGTTGAGAACCATAAAGTGGATAAACAACTTGCACGACATATGGATTATAAGGTTGTTGTTGCAGCTGTTGACCCTACTGGTGCAGGGGTTGACCTTGTGGCTGCAAGGGTTGACCTTGTTGATATAAGGGTTGGTTTTGTTGTTGCAAGGGCTATCCCTACTGCTGCAACAATTTTTGGTAAGGCCCTTGTTGCGCATAAGGTCCTTGTTATACAAAAGGTTTTTGTTGTACATAAGGCTGTTATTTTTGAAAAGTTCTTTGTGGAATTTGATGAGTTCCAAGTTGGTACTAATAAGTTCCAACTTGAATTTGACCAGATGCCCCAAATGAGGGATTTGAATGAGGTTGCATTTGGGGACATTACTATTGAGTAAAGGGTGGATTCTGAGGCTATTGAGAGCCATACAGAGGGTACGGTTGTTGATAGGGTATCTGAGCCAAAAGAGGCTGTTGATACGGGATCTAGCCTGATCCAGGCGGAATTGATGATCCACCAGGATAAGGTACTCTACCAACATTTTGACTAGCTCTGCTAGTGTGAGTTTGAGGTGCACTCATATAAGATCCACCTGAAATAGGAGGTACATAAGGTGAAGGTGGTTGTTGCCCCCAATGCGGTGGGATAGGTGGTGTAACATATTGTCCTGTTGTAGCTATCAGTTGTACAGGAACTGACAAAATTGCAGACGGTACAGGAATTTGAGAGGCCACATTTGAAACAAACGAACTAGAAGCGGGCATGGCGCTCGATGACCAAATGGGATTGTGATAAAGTGAAGACACACTTGGAGTACCTGAAACTAATTAAGCCAAATATGTATAACCAACTGGAAACAAAGGCTCACTGCTTTTAGGGGATGGTGTTGGTGCACCACTTCCCACATATGGATAACCTTAAGGTGGAAAGTCATATTCAGAATCATTGTCAACACCAGGAGAATGAGTAGATGAGACTCTTGGAGGACCTTGAGAAGAGGTTGGAAACTCACCTTCTGAAGCCATGGGTTGAAATAGTTGATGAGGAGGAATTCGAGATGGTCGTGGAGATAACTCGAAAGGCACACCGAGATTATCGTATGGACTATAAGGTTGTTGAGGAGATATAACCAGTGGATCAAAAAATAGATTCAAAGGGACTAAAACAAACCTCTGTGGACTCTCAGGGGTTCCTAGATTTGATTCCTGAGATGATGATGAGTCTTAAGATGGAGGATGAGAAGCAAGGGGTTGGATAATTTGAACAAATCCAATTTCAAGACCTTGGGCTTCAAGTGACCGTGAAAATTCAGGATGAACTCCTTATGATGACCCTTCAGTGTCAGATGATGAAGGGAAAATGTAAGGTGAACGTGGTGGTTCAACCACGATGACCTTTTCTAAAAAAAATTAAGGGGTGGTTGATTGAGCCTATAATTAAAATTTACTATTAATCAGGAAAGATGAGGCCAAGGATAACTGCGTAGGTAAGTCATGTTATCGTGGGTAGTTAAATTTTAGAACTTAAAAATAATAAATAAGTCAAAAAGGGTGTACTAGGCAAGAGGGTTTACCAAGTATTCATGAACCGTTATATACACCTTAGCTGAAACTAAGGACTTAACGTACGACAACTGATCTCCTCGAATGTTGTGTTCAGTGTATCGCATTTACAAGGTGGCTGACTCGATTACCTGTGGCTAAAGGAGAGCAACTTAGTGGGGTATCCAAATATATACTCGATGGTACAGGGAGCACAAGTCCGTGTTAGCGTTTTCTAATGCATAACCGTTCGGTGAGAGTGTTTCAATATACTTGCCATACTAGAGTGCCTTCGATATACCCTACAGTACTAGAGAACCTCTGATATACTTTCGTATTGGAATGGGATTTCACTCTCGGGATACAATGCAGGCATTTAACGATAGCTGTTAGGTTTATAGATTCCAAACACGTCTCTAACCTAGACCTCTAAATGTTTTCATTAAGTTCCAAATACTCCTTAGGTTAATTCAGTAAATTTTAAAGTTTTTCTTGAATTAGGTTTCAATTTTGGGCTCAAACGATGTCACCTGAATCCTAGGATGCAACTATATGATAAAAAGGAAACCTTTCATTTCAATGAATTATATACTAATGAGGGAAGAGAATTCAAGCAATTAATGCATCAAACAATATGCCTCCAGTAACTTTTCCAAATGAAAAATGCAAGAACAAAACTAAACTTCACTTTCAGTAATGAACATGCAATCTATTGAAAGCAAAAATGATCTTCACTTCACTAAGATGCACTTTACTTATATGATGTTCTCTTTGATTTTCAAATTCTCACATGCAACTAAGCCTCAACTAAAGCAAAAATGAAGATTTTGATTCAAAATACTCCTAATGCAAACAAGTCATCAATCAAAGTAACATCAAATTCAAAAGAACTCAATGAAAATGTATTTCACTTTTCCTTTCAAATAGACAAGCAAATATTTCAGTTTGCAAACCAAACAATGTAATCTATGTTTAATAAATGATAAAGATGGATTTCAAATGCAAGATGACCTAATACACATGAAAAACAACTTTGCACAAGACAAACCAAAACCAATGTAAGTCAATGTTTAAAGTGATTTTACTAGATGAACAAACCTAATCATTCAGCAAACTAGAGACCCAAAGACACTCACAGGTGACAAGTGACAACCAATCGACCTATAAACCCTAAAATCAATCCAATTGCACTCAAGCACTTGAAAGTTCAAAGGAGTAAGAATTTGCTAATAAATGAGGTAATCAATAAAAAAAATCCAGTCATGCAGGACAAAACTGGACCCCAGGGGCTCAAACACACTAGGGTTTGACAGAGAGACCCTAGATTTTTTCCAATCTCAGGGATCATCCCGACTATTATGGCCAAGCTGGCGCTAAATAGGGGATCAATGTGATTGTTTTAATAAAAAATGCACTGGCAATGCGACTGTCAAATCAAAAAGTGCACTGGGCAAGGAAAAAGGCAAAAAAAATAAAAGGAATTTCACAAACACTTCAAGACTAAGCACTTTAAGATATCAAACAGTGATTGTGCATACTTATATCAACCCAAACTAATTGAGAACACGATGGTCGGTTAAACTGATCAAGAGATCAGTTGAGAAAGGAGAATGAACATGCTATAGCTTCCCCAACGAAATTGCCATTTTGTTATGAAGGAAAATCCCCTCTGCGGACAGAGACGATCCCTCTAGCCCAATGAGTGGGTCTAGTAGCAAATTTAACAATCTAACATACACTTTCCTAGTTTATGTTCGACAAATGTAGGGAGAAGGAGAAACCTACCTCACTCTGATGCTAATCACTCGAACCTTGGAGATGGCTTTGAATCTTTCGCTTCAGGCCTCGCTCCTTAGTTGTTCTTTACGTTTAGGTATCTACAAGGAAGATCAAAGTACTATGTAAGATACAAGAGCATATATGGAATACATCAAACATAAAATCAAGGAACATTAAGCTAATAGCATAAACATTTACACAATTATGGAAAGTGAACATTAGATTTATATATTAACAAGCTAAAAAGGGAAGCATACAACCTATGCCTTGATGTTGGAGACCTCCTTTCGGTGGATGTCCAAGTCCAAGAAAATACTCTTCAAGTGCTCTTTCTCCAAGCTAGAATGGGTATCATGTAAGCATAATCTCAGCATAGGGATGCAACAATCAATGACCAACAGCATAGGGATGCAACAATCAATGACCAACCATTTAGGGATGGAAGGGAGTGAATTTATAGGAAGGGAGAGGGAGTTAGGGATCCATAAAAGAGGGAGGAAGTTCCACATCTCAAGGGGAAAGCCCACGATGATAAGATCAAGAGGCCCAAATGAGAGAGCTTGACCATGTCAACAACAACCAATATCTAGCTCGTTGTTCCCAAAGGTTATAGTGAGTGAAGCTTCTCCTCCAGTTTGGGAAAACTTGCGAGAAGAGGTTCAACATGGGTTTTCCTATGAAACCTGCATTGGAAGCATGAGTGTATAACTGAGCAAACTTCCATCAGCGTAGGCAGGTAGTGGTGCAAAACGCGATGATGCCAAAAATGAGGTTTTTAGGCAACCTTCTCCAAAATGAATTCAGGGCATTTTTCCTTTGATTCTTCAGGGAGGCTTTGATCTATTTATCACGATGGATATGCTCACAATAGTCAATGTTTCGGCACTTTGGGATATGGTATGGGAAGTGTACAGGAGGTATGACAAAATACTGTGTAACATTGACCTAAAAATAAATTTCCCTTCAACATGAAACCCATGCCTCAAGAATAACAATAATAAATTTATTTTTATCTTTACATTAAATACATAAAATCATGATTACATATGTTATTATGAAGACCAAACCTAGTTACATATTTCAACAACAAATACCACCCCAAGTTAGGTTATGAGGACACCAAGACCAAGGAAACAACTACACACTTATCTCTCTCTCAACTCTACCTATTTATTTTCGTGCCAAGCCAAGTTGCTCCCCATAAAGCACTACAAGCACTCCATCCAAACATTAATATGCATATTCATAAACAACAATAAGGCACTTAACTTTTAACTAAAGAAGGTATCGAAAATTGGATGCATAATAGTAATTAGTCCACCCAATTTTAGGTATATGTTGCAAATACCGCCCCAAGTTAGGTTATGAGGCCACCAAGACCAAGGAAACAACTAGAAACTTCTCTCTCTCTCTCTCTCTCTCTTAACTCTATCCATTTATTCTCATGCCCAGCCAAGTTGCTCCCCATAAAGCACTATAGGCATCTCATCTAACCATTAATATCCAAGTGACAACTTTAACCTTTATAGTAAGTAATGAATTCATGGATTCTTTATAAACAAAAATGTAAATAATGATAATCACACATAATACTCAAAGATTTATCCAAGAAACCCTTAATTGAGAAAACCCAAAATATGTTAGTATCACACCTCTAATTTGTATCATCAATCAACTCAATCATTTATGATACAATATATAGGATACTACAACATCCAAAACCCTAATTCGTTGACCTCGATTATATTCATTGACCAGAATTACATTACAATGGCCTAAATAACCATGGTTTAAAAACACCAAAAAATAGGCAAAAAATGGATAAAAAAAGAAAAGAAAAAACATATTGTATGCTAATTCCCTCAAATCCCTAAACAAGAGGGGCTAATTTAGTCTCCCCTTACTCCCATATAAATGTAGAGTACATGGGGCCAATCATGCAAAGAATATAACACATACCCGACATTCTCCCACTTGCTGGTTTTTTTACATGCATGGGGTCACTAGATTACATGATCAACAATCCAGCATAGCAATGCCCATTGATTCTCTACACCAATAAAATTTTTCAATTCTCACATACTTTGTTAATGGCCCTACAATGTTTTTCAAAGTGTCTACCTTCACTGGAAAAATCATCGTCTTTGACCAAGTCTCTCACAAAGTTATATTGAACATCAATGTGCTTCATCTTAAAATGATAAGTTGAGTTCTTTGTCAAAAATATTTCACTATGAGTGTGACAATCTAACCTTATAACTTATTGTAGAAACCCAATATCTGAACACAATCTCTATGTAACCGCCTCCTCCCACATTTACCCAATTTCACTAGTTTTCTTGGGGTAAACATGAGCTGAGGGTCGCTATGATAAGACTCAACCTCCTATATGACCTTAAGGAAACGAAGTCGACATTTTAAGACCTTATTGACTTCCCTCAGGTGTTACAAGACCTCTAAGAGCTACCCAACCTGTCGAGGTGGCCAACCCCTGAGCTAGCTCTTCTTTTTACTGACCTGGGCTCTTGGTCACTTCCTTGACAAGGCATCCAAGCGACTATAAGCCTCCAATCACTCCCATAGGCCTGCTTCCTAGTGACTATAGACTTTTCCATTTTGTGATAGCAACCCTAAATTCTGAGCCACTTTTTCACGGTTAAGACTCAGGCCTCTACCCAGAACTCAATGAAACTTCCAGAAATGATGAATAACATAGAGACAAAGATTCTAAACAAAAAACATGAACAGGGACTTGACCTAACCCCTCCCAAACAGGACATACATTTTGTCAAACACATGGTAAACATGTAATATACAGGTCATGAATACATATCTGAACATAGGGATCTGAAACTTATCTGAGGTTTAACAAGAAGGATCAATTCCTTCTCACAATAACTGCCATAATGCCAGTTAGGTCATGCATTCATTAACCAAACATTAATTAATTAAAATGCAATAAGATCCATACTTAAATTTGTCATAAAACCATACTTATAACCAACATATAACCAGATAGATAATAATGATAAAACAACAATTAAAGCCACATAATAACAATTATAATTACTCATCAAAGGCAACTGAAACGTAGCTCTTATTAACCATATGCAAAAGCCAACCAAGTCAGCGACTTCCAAGTACCACCCAACCATAGATTGGGCTAAACCAAATCTTTCTTTCATCCAATCACCCCTGTGCCATATTCCAAGCATGAATGTGGGATCTCATGGAATAAACCAATCTATAAAAAACTAAGGGACTCCAAAGGATAAACCACCTCCACCCTCACTAAACCGGTCTCAAGATCGCAGAACCAAACCAAGCCTGGATGACTTAGAATTCGTTCACCATCCATTGAGGAATTTTCCTGTCTCCACCCACCTGTTGAGGGTTTCCCAGAGAAAACATCTCGACCCCCAACACTCGGGATTTTCCTAAGACCATCTCACTTGGATCCAAATACTTCTGGAAATCCAAATCTCGATCAAGAAAGAATCCCATCACACCATGGCTATCTGGAAATGGTAAGGAAAGGTTAAAACCATCGTCGAAACCTGACAAAGACCATGCCAAAGAAAACATATGAACCAAATACTCAAATTCACATACCATGCATGCCAAAACCAGCTAGGAAATCATACATGCAACCTGTTACCTACAAGTATTCCTACTGAAGTTGCTTGATCCAACCTTTCCTTGCTTGATCCTTGCTTTCCTTTGCTTTCCTTGGCATTCCTTTGCTTGCTTGATTTGATTTTCCTATTGGTGCTCTTCTCCTCTCTTAGACTAATTCCAAAACATAACTAGCAAAAGGCCCCAAATTGATGCTATGATCTCTTTTTATTATTTATGCCTCTAATTTCTTCATTTTCCTCCTCGCATGAAACCTATGACCTTTCACCTCCCTTTTCTCCTATTTTCCTTTATTTTCATAAATAAAGTACCAATAATGCATTTTTGTCTTTTCAAAGCCTTTGATATTACCTTTTTCCAATTTACCCTTCACCATAATACACAACAAGTGATGCACACTAGGATGGTTTGTGCAACATTCAACTTGTAATAAGTGTCCCATGACCTTGGTCTTACTTTTCCTTTATTAACTTTATTACATGAACTTTTAACCTGGGGTTGTTACAGACCCCTCCCCCTTAGGGTAACATTGTCCTCGATGTTCGATGACACCAACAACCAGCAAAACATTGAAAACAAAAACATACTTCCCATGGAGCTTTATAACCCATCTCGTTGCAGTATTTACAATGAACAACCTACTCAAAAGCAAAACGATCATGACAACCACGACAAATTGAGAACCATACCACTTATTGGAGCCTCATAACACAACTCATTGTGGTATTTACAATAGAAAACATACATAAATATGTACAAATACCAAAAATTCATTTGCCTCCACCATCAAACAACGAAGGATACGTAGCCCACATTTGATCAACAATCTCCCATGTAGCTTTATCAGGCCCAAAGTGCTTCCATTATACTTTAACTTGCTTGATTGCTCCGTTCCGGAGCATGAGTTGTTTCCGCTGCAATATGCACTAAGGTTCCAGCCGGAATTCTTCTTCCAGTTCCGCCTGTAATACAGACCAATCAATAACACGATCAACATCCTTTACATATCTATTAAGCAATGAAACATGGAAAACATCATGGAATTTCATTGTTAGAGGCAATCCAAGTCCTTAGGCCACTGGTCCTATCCTCTCAAGGATCTCGAAAGGCACATAATACCATGGTGCAAACTTGGCACATGATCCAATCCTTAAGGATATCTTCTTAGACTCGATGCAAAAATACACATGCACCCCAACATGAAACTCCTTAAATGCCTCGTGCTGGTCTGCATAACTCTTACGTCGGTCCTGTGCTGCCTTTAGATTCTTCTTTATAACCTGTGTTTCCTGTTCCATTTCTACCAACATATTCAATTTAGTAAGTACCCTGTTCACTCGATCACTCCAGCTGATGGGAGTACTACAACTCCACCCATATAGTGCCTCAAATGGACCCATCCTCAATGACTCCTAATAACCATTGTTGTAAGAAAAATAAACCAATGGAACGTAATCCTCCCATCTCCTTCGTTGGTGCATGACGTACATCCTCAGCATATCCTCTAGAATCCTATTGACCCTCTCTGTTTGTCCATATGTCTATGGATGATAATTTGTACTGAAGGCCAACTCTATTTTCAAACCTACAAACAATTCCTTCCAAAACTTGGAATTGAACTTCGCATCCTTGTCCGACACAATCTTCTTCAGAACACCATGCAATCTCACGATCTCCCTGATGAAGACCTGTGCCAACTCACTAGCTGAATAAGTAGTCTTCACTGGAATGAAGTAAGATGCCTTGCTCAACCTATTGACCACAACCATGATAAAATAATGTTGCCTCAATGTCCTCAGAAGAATTGTAATGGAATCCATGGAAATGACCTCTCATTTCCATTCTGGAATCGGAATACGTTGAAGTAACCCACCTGGATGCTTACACTATGCTTTCACTTTTTGATAGTCTAAACATATAGCCACAAACTCTGCCACTTCGTTCTTCATATTCGGCCAATAGTAGAACTTATTCACTGTTGTCAACATCTTCTGATATCCTGGGTGACCTGAATATGGATTGACATTAAACTCCCTCAAGATAAGCTTCTTGAGGCCACTGTCATCCGGCATGTGTCTAAATCTCACCAAACCATTTGTCATCAGATGATAGTCCACATCCTAATCACCTATATCCTATTGTAACTTGTGCCTAAGCTGCATGTACTTGTTATCCTGTTGTCCTGCCTGTAAGATCCGATCCTATAAATTTGTCCCAAACGAGCTCACAATTTCAGTGTGGTTCATCTGCACTCTCCTACTGGGAGCATCTACAACCATGTTCTCCATACCATTAATGTATCTGATCTCGATTTCAAACTCATTGATCATGGCCAACCACCTAGCCTGCGTGGCATTCAAATTCGGTTGGTCAAATGAATGTCTCAACCCACTATGATTTTGTTAAGAAATTTACCAAGAACAAAAATTAATTACAGAGAATTACAACAAATATAAAAATAACCAGCACCAACCATAAACACATAAACACACATATTTATTTGGGAAAACCCCAAATCTGGGGAAAAACCCGATCATAATGAAATTTCATTATCCTTGGCCAAAACCGTGGCCAATTCGGCCAAGTGAGCGTTCATCACTCACCTCCAAGCCTTTGCATTACAATGAAGTCCTTCGAGCCTTTTATAGGCTCCATTACATATAATACCACGGGTAGAATACCATGGGTGCACAATACCATGTGCCCCAAAACCATCACTATTTAACCTCCTTTGATTCTATCCCGAGTCAAGTTTACCTAACAATTCCCCCCTTCAACTTGACTTGGGGTTCCTTGACTAACTCCAGTCAAACCTGCTAAGTGGGACAATGTCGCTCACTCTAGCTCTTACCCCTCTCAAAGTTTTACCTGAGGTATTGTTAACCTGACATCGCCCCTATCACCTAGGTCTAACCTAGACTTTACCGGTGATTACCCAAGGGTACACATGCCTTACCAAGTCTTACAGTAGTATGCCCATTTACATGTAATAATTTTGACTTCATTAAATTTTTTTTTTGTTTATGCTGCTCTTCTGACCCATCTTCTCTCAATTGTGGGCATCCTTGTTTTGTTTCTTTGTTGCCTTCCTTGACTTTGTTGTTGATGCTTCTCGTCCTTCAACTTCTTCATGTGAAATCAATCCAACAAATGATACATATATGACTAAGCAATTAGGCATGCAGAAATCCAATTGATCAGATATGAAGCCCGATGGCCCATCTCAGTCCTTCAACGTAGGCCCTGACCACATCATTGATCCATATTCATACCAAATCTAAATTCAATTATCTCTTTAACCATTTTCAACAGTGATCTCACGAACAATAACAACAAACTTCTGCGCTGATCCTTTTATCCATTTGGCTAAAATAAATCCTTCACTCAAGGCATACATTCGAAGCCCAAACCCTCAACCATGGCTCTGATACCAATTGTTAAGAAATTTACCAAGAACACAAATTAATTACAGAGAATTACAACAAGTATAAAAATAACCAGCAACAACCATAAACACATAAACACACATATTTATTTGGGAAAACCCCAAATCTGGGGAAAAACCCGATCATAATGAAATTTCATTATCCTTGGCCAAAACCGTGTCCAATCCGGCCAAGTGAGCGTTCATCACTCACCTCCAAGCCTTTGCATTACAATGAAGTCCTTCGAGCCTTTTATAGGCTCCATTACATATAATACCACGGGTAGAATACCATGGGTGCACAATACCATGTGCCCCAAAACCATCACTATTTAACCTCCTTTGATTCTATCCCGAGTCAAGTTT